>MU224428.1:1784016-1809179 GCA_018584345.1 Thuja plicata | reverse complement strand
CTCTCTCTCTCTCTCTCTCTCTCTCTCTCTCTCTCTCTCTCTCTCTCTCTCTCTCTCTCTCTCTCTCTCTCTCTCTCTCTCTCTCTCTCTCTCTCTCTCTCTCACACACACACACACACACACACATGTAGGCTCATACTATTGATAAATTTTGGGCTATATGTAGCATCATAAATTACATCCATGTGCAATTTCTTGCTTACCTAAGCCCTATTTTAGCATGCATGACATTTTATACCCGATTCTAGCATCGTTGCTCAATTTCACATTAAATTTGGACTCTCCTTTCAATTTTGGACCTCAGCTCCTAATTTGGGACTACACTGGAGGGAGCAAGGTCCCTTGGGTTCCCCAATCTAGGGAGTGAACCAACTTGGGCACCTTGATCCTGTCAATTTAGCCCCAAATTTGAATCTTGCAATGGTTAGCTTGTTTGAGTGGGAATTTTAGGCTTGCATAAGCTTACTCCAAAATTAGCACCCCAAAATTATAGTGAGAAACATAAAAGCAAGTTATCCCCCCTCATTTTTACATCACATCATATAATTGCACCTTTAATTTAAGTTTAATCAGTCAAGAATTCAAGGAATTATTCTTCAGCTCTACCATTATGGAAAGCTTCAACAACCTTCATGCAACCATGTGTTCATGATTTGTTTTAGGTTTTTTATAGTCATATTATTGCATCAATATTTGTGATCACATTCAAAGAGCATTGCATCATCAAGGTATAAGACATATCAAATCTTATATCTAGTCTCTGCTACATTTCAACATGCTTTCAATTCAAGTTCAATTCATGGTTAATTCACAAACTAGGGTTTAACCTAGGAAATCCCTTTATACACAATACTTTCCTTCTTTTTTGTGTACAAGAATAGGTCGTGGATGCATGGAAAAAGTTACAAATAGAGTTGAATGGGAGTTACAGTTTTTCAATCATAAAATCCAAAACTGCCAAGAGAAGGCCAAGCAGGGCGCCATAATCCCCTTTATTTTTCTTGAAATTCATATCATAGGTCATTTGCAATTTTTAATTTCTCAATATTCTATCCAAATCTACTTATCAGTTTTCAATTTGTTTGTGCATGCAGAAAGTCATCATTTCTCCCTATGCTCTAGATCTTGCATTCATCTTTAAAAATCACATAGTCATCTTCCACTTATCATGAACAATTATTGAATTCACATTGTGCTCAAAGATCTTTATCCAACCAAATAATTTTCCTTCCAATATGGATGGGAAATATATCTAGCTTCCTAATTTGTCCATACAAGCTAGCAAACTCTATTTTTCCACATTACACTATCACGTCTAGATCTCCTCCTCAAGATCTACATCCCAGAAAGTAGTTTCAACATCTATTTGATCTATCTCAAAATGAAAAAAAAAAATAACAATAGACAATAGGAATCCAAAACAAATTTAATTTTTCTTACCGATAAAAAAAATAAGTCAATTTTGCAACATGAGAGAAAATTTCACAAACTTCAACTTAATCTTTCTGGTAGTAGCCCTTGGCCACAAATATGACCTTGTATTGCTCTAATTGACCATCTACAACAAACTTATTTTTAAGTACCCAGTCAATGTTGAACACTTTCAGATGCTGGGGGGGGTGAATCACCATGCACTAAAACTTAATCAATTGCTAATCATTCATTTCATTCAACTTAAGTGAAAAAGTAAATAACTTGAATAGAAAGTGCAACACACATAACACCAGGGTTTTAACATCGAAAATCCAATGTGGGAAAAACCATGGTGAGAATCACATTGGTTATATGAAGAACATGTTACAATGTTATAGGCTAGAGGCCAACAAGCTCACTGCTCCTAATATAGACTTGCAAACTATGGCGCACTGCCTTAGGGAAAGATACAAGGACTTGAAAATCACTAAAGATTATAACTTCTTTAGGGAAAGGTATAATGCTACTGATTACAAGAAGTTATATAGAATTAACTGAATACAATCATGTTCTCTAAAACATTGATTATAGTTCACTATTCATACATCTACATCCAATTTCAACTCTGCTTATCTGCACATTTGTACTTCACAATATCCCATGCACAATCACACATTACTCATTTGTTCATCTCCCAAGGATATCTGCCAATATATATCCACTATGACACAATATAACATGCATTAGGTCAACCTCATAAGATGTAGTGTGTAACAAATAAACCATTAGCCCCAACTCAATCTTCAAATCACATAGAGGGAAAATAAAATATGAAAAACATTACATCATATCATCACACCATCCTCTATATCGAAAACCTTTTCCATAATCACTGCAAGCTACTTCAAGTACTAAAACATCTTGAGTCAACCTAAAATGATAAATTTGTTAATACGTGTCGGCCAAACAAACATAAAACGTGGTGTGGATCTCCTTAACTACTAAATAAGCTAAACATGGCATCTTTTAAATCCAAAAAAAATATTATCATCAAATTGCATCACTCAAGTAACTGACAAAGGAGGAATACAAAGCATTCATGTCAAACAAGTGCTTTGTTTCCATCATGCCAAGACTTGGAAGAATATATATTTTATTGTGGAATAAATCAGACCATGAAATCTAAGATGTAGCATCCTCAGTCATCTACCCACAACATACACCAATTGTAAGGTGAATATATTGATGCACAATAATATGAACCAAAAAGAAAAAAGAAAAAAAACACAAACTAATATATTGTTCACTGGAACAATCATACTTACCCATTTCTATGTGTAGACAACTAAAACTATCTCCAAAGCTTGTGAAAAGGCCTAAGATCACTAGATATGCCTTCTACAAACTTCTCCATAAATCTTCACTCATCTATGTATATTAATGACATTATATTACTCTGGAATACATAGGGACACTACATAATACAACTCCCAAAAATATGTATCCATATTTCAACACCAACTACAACAAGTTTGACCTCAATGACAACACAACATTTTTATGTCCAAAAATCTCCCCCCTTTTCATTGATGGAAACACTTATGGATAATTCAAATCACCAATATATTTATTTGCCTTTGGCATTAAAGGAATTACCCAAAAATATTGTACAACTTATTAATAACCATATAGTACTCCCTGTGAGGCCTAAAATAATGTCTACAAAACTCCTATACATATATCATTCTTAGGAAAGAAAATATTTAATACTTTCAATTCTCCATAGATCTATCAATTCACCCTTGGGAAATGTACCAAGAGTGAATGCAACTGAAAAAAAATTGTAATACTAAACCATAAAAGCATATACAGGGGCTAAAAATGTCATACCACCAAAAATTGAGTCTATACTTTAGGAAATATGCCTTCATTTTGTTTCTTCAACAAAGAAAACATACATTATCATAAAGAAATGGTTGAAGATAGACTTCTATTCAGACATTCAATTTGTAAGAAGAGATCTTTTGTAATAACACCACCATTCATTTTCTGCACCTTTTTCACCACTTGGTCTACACCTTTCAAAATCCCATAAAATGTTGCCTATCTTTGGATTAATGTCTTCTCTTAACAAGATAAATCATGTCTTAATATAATCTATTTATTCTTGTAATAGATCTAGTTATGAATGAAGTTAACTAATCCTGTCATTTTAAACTATACTTGAACAGACTAGTAACATTCTTTACATGCACTCTAACCTTCTTCAATTTTCCTACAACTTCATATGAGTATTAGTGCACAATTTTATTATTTCAACCTTTCTCTTATCATTCATTATTTAATAGTCTCTTATCCTACTTTCTTATCTAATTGATCATAATGATATTTCAAAGAATCAATTGACAAATTGTTGTTTTGGGACAAAGGATGCATCAATGTGAACATTTGGTAAAACATCATGAAACATTTGGTAAAACTTCATCAATATAGTAGTTTTCTCCAGTTGTTCCTTTTCAAGAAAAGATGAAGTTGTAGTAGGCTTAAATTGTACTTGAGAAATCAACAAGTATTCAAATGGATCTAATTCCCTTGAAAAAGTCTCATGTTTCTATCAGGAAATGTATGCATTTTACTCTCTTCAATATTGTCACTGATCACACTATCTAACATCTCTAGAATAGTTTCTGGAATATCCATCATATTATCCTTTCAGTACTTTCCTAGAGCATTCACTATCGAAGGAACACCTAGGACACTAACAAGACCTTTCTTTATTTCCTTTATGATCTAAGAAAAACATTCTTCAATTTATTTCATTATATGTTCCTTTCCCTCTCTGATCATCTATATAAGGGTAATAACCCTCTGATTTATTTTCAATTCTTGAGACAGTCTTAATATAATTTTATCTACTTCGTTTTTTTACAACATTCTTCCATATTCACTAATGGCCTATTTTCTTAGTTTTTATTCAAGATCTAGTGCTTCAACTTTCCTTGCAATTAACACATCTATAATATTTTTTGAAATTACACCCATGACATCCAATGTGAAGTCAGGTCTTGAAATATAAATTATGATGGCTTTTCCAATGGCTTCTTGATCATATAATGGAAAAATTGGATATCACTCAAGAAAATCTTTGCAAATTACCATTATGTAATATGGTATTGAAGGCGTTAATCACATCATAAGGATTTTCTTCCTCAGATTGTAAGGGAATATTCTGTGCTTTTCTGCACTTTCCTTTACTTCTCTTTTTAACTAAATTTAAAAGACTCTTCTCCTTCACATCCTCTTCACCATCATCATCAATTCTCATAATATTTACCTTCCTTTTTGGTGTTCACGACAAGTCTTCTCCACCTATTTCTCAATTATGTTAGGAGATAGTAGGAAGTTTAGTAGCAATAACCCACCTAGATCTTCTAACTTTTAAGGAAGAGATCTCAACATATTTCTCCTTGATCACAACTTCTATTTGTACCACATGTTTATCCCTTATGATTTGATACCTTTTAGTAGTAATTTCATCATAAGTTTTGTATAATAAGAAATGGTGATCAAGGGGGATTAATCCCACTTCTTATGACACAATAAAAAGGAAGATGGCCCACTAGGCTCAAGAAGACTTAAGAACTAAATGGGTACAATGATCCTTCACTAAATAAAGGGTTTCTTAAGAAAGTGTGATTGAATAATGCAAGATGGAGGGATATATAGGTAAAAAGGACAAGTTTCAGGATGTACAAACTGATATGGAACAAACAACTTAGTACAAATACCAGAAACGTAACCTAGAGGATGCAACTAACTTGTAAAATTAATTTGATGTTACTTTGGAGGGACTAGGTCACCTAGGTCAACCTATTCTCAAGGCTAGGTCACATGGGTTGATCTCTTCCCTGCACTTCTGACAATTTTCAGTTGTAGACTATCCGTGAGGTCCTAAACTTCCCAGATGTGATCTAGTGTGAGTGCCACTTGTACTTGTTGGAATTGTTGTAATAACTTAAGAAAGTTATGTACTGAGAGGGGAGGGGTGAAAAAGCACGCATAAATTTTTTAACCATACACATTGATCTATTCTTGAGTTGAATGCATTGCATAAAATGAACATAAAGTAAATAAATCACATTATGACATCTGCAACACATAACATAAATATTTTGGTCATGCAAAAATCTTTTGTTAGAGGAAAAACCTGTGGTGGGGATGACACCCACAATCCTTCACTATTGCAGTATAAAGGTTTCTCGGTTAGAGCTACAATGTTAGCTACTTCTGGTAGCTTACCCTGTTAGGAGTATTATACTCAGTTAAGAGTACAAAAGACTTATTCAATCTACCTTGTTAAAGGATTTTACAATATCTAATCGAAGAGATGTACCTAGTTAAAGGATTTACAAAATTTAAAGACTTGCTAGGGCATATTTATAAGAGAGATTTGTACTTCTCTGATTACAAAAAAATTAAATACATAATGTCTGATAGAGATGAATTAATCAAATGTTGTCCAGACTCATTGTGTTCTATAACTCTGTTACCTTATTCTACACTCGATAGCTTAGTATCATAAGCTCTGCTTCATTCTACATACCTCTCCTTTGCTTCTCTTTACAACATCTTCATCAACTCTTCAGCTTTAGCAATACCAGCAACAACAACATCAACAACTACAACAACAACATGTTCACTGTTCAAAATGATCTCTTGTACAATTTTTAGTCGGTTAAATGGATCTAGGGAAGCATGAATCAACAGTGGATATTAAGTGATTAAATTTAGGTTACATCTCCAATGTTGTATGCCTTCTAAAACTTCATTGATGGATCAACCTCGTGATCACGTCCAATCATGTGTTTGGAGTCCCAATGACTCACCTAACTTTTGCCTTGAAAAATGTGCAATACTTCATGCTCGGTGTCTAGATACAATATATCTAAATTCATTTAATATGTTGGCTCTGGATTATTTGGTAACATGATTATGCTTACTCGGTAATTTTGTGCTCACTTCTTAGTGTTTATGAGTGCTCAATAATTGTCTTTGCATAACCTGGTATATGTAGCTTGCTTGGTGCTTGATGACTGCTTGGTGATTGGTGGCTATCTAGGTTGTCTTTAATGACTGTGTCTCCTCCATTATATGACTTCCTTCCTTCGCTTACATTCACTGATATATGACTTTGCATAAAACTAATGACAATAAAATTTCTTTAGGAGTAACAATCTCCCCCTTTGACATTAGTTTGGCATTTTGTGAAAAACTTCAAAGTCCTCAAAATTTTCAAAACTTCAAAAATACTTATGACTCCCCCTTTGATAATACTCCTCAAAATTTTACTACTTATATCTCTCTTATGTAACCATACATGTCTCCTTTACATAACTATCCATATATATCCCGCTTTTTGCATATCTATTTATATATCAGACTATCCTTGTATATCCCCCTTTTTTGACAAATATGCCAAAAAAATACTTACTTATTCTTATCTTCTAGAGATATCTGATAAAAAATGTGTTTAAACTTGGTCTTGGAATCAACTAGGGCTTGTTCCCATGTATCCTTTAGTTTTTGCATAAAAACAATCTGTGTAGCAGAGACGGAGGAATGAATACTTTGAATTTAGAGACATTTTGTGTGCCGATTGCAGATCTTTTGAGCATAAAATTTTGATTTGTGTGTATGTCGATCTTATGTTTTGAACTTTTGTGCCCATGTGGCTGATATTCATGGCTAGGGTTAGGGAGTTAATGAATCTTGCATATGTATGTATTTTGGTCTCATGACACTGCTGCATATTTTGGAAAATATATGTTTTCAAAACTTTGCATTAAGCAATGATTTCGGGTTTTCTTGCTGATTCTTTCCTGGATGAGCTTTTGAATCAGTTTATTATTAATAATATATATAGTAGCTCGACCACTTTTTCCTAAAATAAAAATAAAAAAATCTGGGTAGCAATATCAACTGCCAAACCAGTAATAGTATCCAAGGAACTGCAATTGGGAGAAGCAACTAAATCATTGGCTTTCTTCAAATGATTTTGCATTGACTCCAGGTGGGGAATAAGAGTTGGTTTTAGCTCAAGGAGTTCCATCCTTAGTGTATATTCTTCATTTCTTGGCTCTTTTTTCCTTCCCATTAACACTTTGACCTTTGAGTGATAGGCCTATAGGGATCCGACCTCGGTTGATATGTTCTTCAGCTGCTCGATCAACTCTTCTTTAAGAGACTCCTCTTTTTCCTTGATATCCTTAATAAATAGTGAAATGGAACAGAATTGCTGAAATAATAAAAGAATATCAAACAACTTGTTCTCCATGTCAGTGCATGCTTCAAAAAGAGATACCTTGTCCAGTGCAATGTTCTTTAAAATATCTTCTAACACTTTTTGTTCCATGCTCTTCTGATGAATTTTCATCATGTCATTGATTGTGTCTTTGTTCGGTTCTCGCACTTGTTGAATTAAATCTTCTACTTGATTAAGAATACTTGCCTCCTCATTTATAGTGGCATTTGACACAATCCCCTGTAATACTTCTTTGACATCTTCCAATACAGTGTTTTCTTTCTTTTTCTGAAATGATTTATTTTGGATGGCCTTAAGTCTCACCAATTCTGCATAATCTTTCATTTCATCATGGTCCATAGTAGATAGATCTACTTGAGGTAATATGACTGGTTGGCTCATATCTACATGTTTTCTCTTCTTTGATTTCTTCTTCTTGATCAACATACTTTCACCTGTAGATAATTTTATGGAAGGGGATGCCTTTAATGCATCAGATGTGGTCTCAGTAGCATCAAATACACTTTCATCTTTCATTTCTACTTGCTTGTCTTTTCCTTTAGTTGATGGTGACTCCTCTTTATTTTCTTATTATTTTTCTTTGGTCTTGTCTTCTATCTGTTCTTTTGTCTTTTCTTCTTCCTTCTATTTTTCATGTCTATCCTCGGTCTTGTATTTTTCTTGATCCTTGGGATGTTCACTGACTTTCTTGTGTTGTAGTGTGGGGTTCTCGGTAGAAGGGGCCTCGATGTTTTTTTATTTGTGGGGCTCAGTGGCCTCAGGCTCCTCAATTTCTCCTTGTTCTTTTTTCCTTAGGCGGTTCAGTGCCTTTCTCTTTAGTATCAGTTGTAACATTATACATTCTAATATCAACATCTAAATACTCATTGACTTGTTCTAGAACTTCCTCTAATAGTTTTGCATTGACAGAATCAACAATATCCATTTGTTCAAGTTCTATTTCCTTTTCTATCATTGCATCTTCATCTTCAACAGTTTCAGTGGCACGGTCCTCCTCTGTAATATCTTCAATCAATATTTCTTCTTTATCTAATGTAAGATCAATAGGATTGTCCTTACCTTACTATTTGGTATCTTGATATTTTCCTATCTCATCTTCCATGTATATAGAGATAATTTTTCTCCATTGGTCATCAGTCTCATTTTGTACTTTCTCTAACTCTCCAAGCATGATCCTTAAGGACCTGCCTTTAATAAGAAAATGGTTAGAGTAGGTCTTTATTTTCTCATCTATCTCAATTACAATCATTGTGGGTCGAGCTAGAATTAGGGATATTTCACTCATTTGCTTCTCAATATTCAATGCATATTTTCATCTAGCATCAATTTTTCTATATAATTAAGTAGGTATATGGTTAACAACTTCAATTGGCGTAACCTTAAAATTATACAAAGTAAAAACAACTGCCTCTTCTATCTTGGTTTTACCTTCTTCATTCTGGTTGTTATACTTCATGTATCTGATTCCTGAAATGCCTCCATTCTTCTTAAGTAACTCAAGTGACTCATCTAGAGTCATTTGCAATCGGCCCGAGCTTACATTCTTATGTTTCCTTAGGTCTTCAGTGTCTGTATCACTGTCTTCTTTCAAGTTCAATTTTCTCCTTGTCTAGATTTTAGCTTTCTTACTTCTCACATATGTTTTACCTTTTATCTGTTTTGCTTCTGATTTCCTTTTTGCTCTCGGTGTAGTTGTGGACCGTGTGTCTGGTCTAGTTGTCTTAGTACTCGGTGACGCCTTCATTGCTAGTGTCTCTTTCCCTTTTGTGTCAGAGGATCCATCCTCGTTTGTTTCTTCATCAACTCTAAGATCCTTTGACAATTTATCAATCATTTTATATGTCGTCCTTTGGGCTTTAGGTATTAAGATTTCTTGTTTTCTCTTCTCTTTAACCTCTTCATTAGTGCCATATCTTTTGACTCTTTTGTTAGCATGCTTTGCTAACATAGCCTCAATTTTTTTTGTTGTAATGTATGTGTCCATCTTGTATCCCATAGGCTATATCCAGATACTTCTTGGCTCAACTTCTTTTACAATGCATGTGTCGGTGTCCACTTCAAAACATAGTGTCAGGATATTTTTCAACCAATTGGGGTGATATTATGTACTTCTTATGCATCTTAGCTTGAAACTTAAGGAATTAATCATTCATTATCATATCAATATCTTCACCTAGACTCGAGATGTAATCATTTATTTGATATATGATAAGCTTCTCAGTGCTCCATGTAACATTACCAATAGATGGGAATAAATTCATAAAATAGAAATATATGTGTACCAGTAGCAATCCAAACTTCAAAGTGTTTTTCTTTGCTTTCCTTATGGTATTCATGTTATCTTCCAATTGCTTTAGCAAAATCTCACAAATGTCAATCTGCATGTTCTTCTTCACAATCTTATATGCCAAATCTATAGCTCCACATGGTACGTTGTCAACTCTTGATGAGTGAAACACTTAATAGGATATGACATTACATGAAAATTTTAGTTTGGGGTCTTCAATAGTAGAAGTATTCAGACCTCTCCCATCCCACTTTTCCTTGGTCAATTCACTCATTTTTTTCTTCTTAATTTGCCTTATAGCCTTTGGCTTGTCTCTAGTCGGGTAACCAGTTACAATGTGTAAAACATATTTTGTTATGTTCACTGGTTGGTCAAGCCACATGAATTGGTCATGAACTTGGCTAAGAACCATTCTTATCCACTTTGTTTTGAATACTTTCGTAATATGAAGGGCATGAGTTAAACCCTTTCTCTCCAGATGAACATAGTCATCCTTCAGTTTTCTATTCGCACATAATTTTTGAAATGATGCATCAATCTCAGCTATGCATATCTCTTCAAATTTAATGGATGAACACTCGCACATCTTCAATCAATATAACCCTTGGTAGAATCGATGTTAGAGCTCCCATATTATTAGGTTATGCTGCTATCACTGGAGGTAATTTATACTTGGGGTTCACATGTTCAACAATCTCCATTACAACTGGATTCTTAAGCTTAAATGTCGTACTTTCCAATTTTTCTACTAGATTCACTTAGGGCTTCACTTTTATTAAATCGGTTACACAAAAAAAATAGGGAAACACCAAATGATTTCAAATGTGTTCAACTGATCTTACAACATATTGAAATAGTTTAGGAATACCTTGTCAATCACTTGAATTTGCTTGCAGATTTAGTTCTGCAAATTTTCTCACAATGCTCTAAAAAATATGAGTAAAAATAATAGATGACATTGTTTATTTATAGCTTTTGCTAGGTTTAGGGTTTCCAATGGTCATAAAGTAACAATTAATGCTTTACCGGCCCCCTTTACCAATTACCTTTACTATTACTTCTTACCAAATGATGTAAAACATGAGTTCAAAAATATGTATCCGAATGCATCTAAATATGTTAATATGGATCTCTACACATATACTAGGAACCAATTTAAGATTTAAAGATTTTCTTTATAGTTCCTATACATACCTCTTAATTTATTAGGCAGAGTCGATTGCACCTGATCTAGAGGATGCGGTGCCCTCAACTGTCCTGAATGATGTTCCATCATCCATAGTCTTTCTTCTCCATGTCATATTCATCTGTTCTCTCATCTCTTCAACATTTACTTTTTATTTCTCACATGTCTCTTCCTTGGTAGGAGTGTTCCCTTGGTACTTTCAGTCTTTGGAAAGGTGACCTAGCTTGTGACAATGGAAACATGTCATTCTAGGGTTTCTCTAAGATCTATTGTTTATGTCATGTAGTAACATGCAATTTGCAACAATATGTCCATACCTTCCATAGACTAAACATGATATCCTTGTATTGTAGTCCCATGGTATAGATTTACTTTGTTGGTTACTTTGCATATTCTGTCAGTTTGGTACCCATTTGTCATTTCTCCTTGGTGATCTGCATTCTTCATATTTGTGACCATACTTTTTGCAAGTACTGCAGTAGCCATCAAACTTTGACTTACTTATGTTGTTTATATTTCTTGTTCTGCATTCAAATGCTCGATGCCCATACTTATTGCACTTATAGCAATATCCATCAAACTTAGGCGAGCTCGGTGACTTACCCCTTTTGCTTCTACAAAAATTTGCAGTATGTCCAGTTTTCCTAGAGTGGTAGCAACTAGACTTGTATTTGGTGGGGAAGAGGTGTCTTGATTATCAGCTTGCTTAGATGATTCTCCTTTCTCAGTAGTACTCTCACTATTGAATCCAAGTCCATTTTTATATCTAGGTTGTTTACGACCTTTGATCTGTGCATCCAATGATTGCAGTGCTTCATCACTTCTCTTTAGTACCTCATTGGCTTCTTTTTCAGATTTCAGTTCACTAGTCAATCTTTCAACTTCACATTTTAGTGCTTGATTCTCAGATTCTTTCTCAGCTTTTCTAGTCTTAGATTTTCTTTTCTATTCTTCAACTAATTTCAATACATCTTCAGCTGCTCCCTTAGAGTCAAGTATCTTAGTGATTCTTAATTTTTGTGCTTCTTGATCTTTCTTTGCTAACTTCAGTTGCTCGGTGAGTGTCTTGTTCTTTTCCAGCAGTTCTACAATGGTCGATTCAACTTCATCACTCGGACTACCTTTAGATGTTGTCTCAAGAGTATCAACATGTTCTTGTGTGGATTTAAGTTCACTGCACAACTTATTTCTCACCCTCAATGACTTTTATAACTTTTTTCCAGATCTTCAATCACTTCTTGTGCATTTTCTAACTCAAACTTAAGACTATCAATCTTCTTAGATTGCTTGTAACTTTCCATAGCCATGATCTTTACTCTTAGGTGGTTAAACCATTTTGCAAAGAGACTATCTCTGATGCCAATTGTTGGAATAACTTAGGAAAGTTATGTACTGAGAGGGGAGGGGCGAATCAGTATACTTAGAACTTTTAATCATACACACCGATCTATTACAGAGTTGAATACATTGCATAAAATAAACATAAAGTAAATAAATCACATTGTGACATCTGTAACACATAACATAAATATTTTGGTCACGCAAAAATCCTTTGTTAGAGGAAAAAATTGTGGTGGGGATGACACCCACGATCCTTCACTACTGCAGTATAAAGGTTGCTCAGTTAGAGCTACAATGTTAGCTACTTCTGGTAGCTTACCCTATTAGGAGTCATGTACTCAATTAAGAGTACAAAAGACTTATTCAGTCTACCTTGTTAAAGGATTTTACAATATCTAATCTAAGATATGTACCTTGTTAAAGTATTTACAAAATATAAAGACATTTTAGGGCCTACCCACAAGCGGGATTTGTACTTCTCTTATTACAACAAAATCCAATATGAAATGTTTGATAGAAATGCATTAATCAAATGTTGTCCAGACTCATTGTGGTCTATAAATTTGTTACTTTGTTCTGCACTTGGTAGCTTAGTATCATAAGCTTTGCTTCATTCTTCATACCTCTCCTCTGCTTATATTTTCAATATCTTCATCAACTCTTCAGCTTTAGAAACATCAACAACAACAATATCAACAACTGAAATAACATGCTCAATGTTCAAACTGATCTCTTATACAATTTTCAAGTGGTTAATTGGATCTAGGGCATCATGAATCAACAATGGAGATTAAGTGGTTAAACTTAGGTTACATCTATAATATTGTATGCCTTCTTAAACTTCATTGGTGGATAAGCCTTGTGATCATGTCCAATCATGTGTTTGGAGTCCCAATGACTCACCTAACTTTTGCCTTGAAATCTTTGCAACGCTTCCTACTTGGTGTCCAAATACATTGTATCTAAGTTAAAATAATATGTCAAATCTAGAGTATTCGGTAACATGCTTGTGATTAATTTGTAACTTTGTGCTCACTTCTCAGTGTTTATGAGTGCTCGGTAACTGTCTTTGCATAACTGGGTATATGTAGCTTGCTCAGTGCTTGATGATTGCTTGGTGTTCATTGGCTATCTCAGTTGCCTTTACTGACTATGTATCCTTCATTATATGACTCCTTCCTTTGGTTAAATTCACCGATATATGAATTTGCGAAAAAATAATAATGACAAAATCTCTTTAGGAGTAACAATACTTGCACACAAAAAATAAGGAATTTTTTTTGTATGTAGAGAGAGGTTTTCCTCAATCAAACCTCAGTTTGGAATCAACCTTGAAATTAAATAGAATAAAGGAAAGTGTGTTAACATGGAACAAATGATATATAAAAATCATGAAGTGTATTATACCTCAGTAATGCAAATGCTTCTTTAAATGTGATCAAGAATGTTGATGCAATAGCTTGAATCCACACAAAAAAACTAAAAGGAAATTATGAAAGACATGCCTTGCATATTGATTATCGTAGTTTTCCACAACACTTGATGGAGAGAGAGAAGAATGACTTGAATAGATGAATACTTGAATGCTTGGATGTATATAGATGCTTATGATATTCTTCCTTGATGGTATACTACTTTGCTTGTCCTTTAATGAGGGAAATAATCTTGATCTATGGAGAAGATAGCCTTGAAAACACCTTAGAATGCTTGAATTACAACTTGGATCTTGATAATAGGTCTTGAAATCTTGATTATAGATATGAATTATTGAGGGTGGTTTGAAATCTTGATCATGGTTACCAAAATGAGGAGAGATAGATTTTTTATATATCTCTCACAATATTTCAAAGCTCAAAACTTGAAGGAAGCTAATGGAATTTTAGATTTTATGCTTAACCATTGAGACGTACCCTTGATTTGAATTTTGGCACAAATCTTAGGGAATAGGTCACCCTAGTTGTCTTATTCCCACCAAAACTTCTCAAAATTTAGTTCAGGAATAGAAATTGCAAAGAAGATGTCAGAATGAAAAGTGGTGTGTGGATGGAGTACCAAAAATCAACGCATGAGCCCATACATGCTATAATGGGGCCTAATTGAGCATCTAATTATAGGTGATTACGATTGAGGACGATAAATTTTCCAAACCTTATTGATTGGGATTAATAGGATTTTGCAAAAATAGGTCTACATATGCAGTCCATATAGGTCCATGAAGCTCATAAGGTAACTTGGGAACCCATGCAATTATGGGCTTAACAACTTCCATGTAGCAATTATCTTTATCCATCATAAATGTGAATCTCTCCTTATAAGGTTCTACAACCTCTCTAGGAATTTTGTATATATTAATCATTTTCTTTCAAACATTTGTGATGAAAGCCCAAAAAGCTATATCACATTCTTCGAGTTGCATAATTAGAGAAATAAAACATTAGAGAAACTACGAGCCAACCATACCAAAAAGGGTAATTTGAATCCTTTATCTTCTTTAGGTTCTCAAAAAGTTGCATCCTCAACATAAATCAAAATCTTTTGTCTTCTTTTCCATCTGATAGGTAGTATGGATATTAGTCACAATAATAGTACCTTCTCTGTTAGTGAAATATACTTTATGTAGAATTACTATCATGGAATATGCTACATCAAGATCTCTTATACCATCAAGAGTAAGTGAGCAATTATAATTTTTTTCTCTGGTCAGCTTCATAACTGCATTGCTTATAGAAAACTTAAGAACTAAAACGTCTCTATCTCCAAATAGACTTGTAACATCTATGATTACTTCTTTCATGATCGAGAAGAGTTTGTAACTATAATAATTCCTCATAAACTCTCCTATAAATAATTTGAATCACCTCCTCCTTTCTAAGCTAGGAAAATTTTCTCCATACATCTAATTTCTTCTCCCATAGAATATTATATTTAGAGTTCAACTCCAACTAGCTATTCAATAACTTATTTTCTCTAAATTGCACCATACTCATCTAGCATTATTATTCCAATTGAACAAGAATATAGTTATACAAATGCTCAGAATGAATCACATAAGGGGGCAACCATGAAAATTCACTGGCATTATTTTTTGACCTAGATTTGTGTAATCTCTTCTTGAACTTTTGTCGAGTCTCATTCACCACATCAATGACCCTAGGAGTTTCCATAATCTATCTCCAAGAAACTAGTTTTTTCAAATGGTAGACAAAATACTTAAAAACCATAGCTAGGTTTTTCACACCAAACTGCTCTACAAAAACTTCTTAGTAATAGATTTTTGTTCCTTCTCCACAACACTTGAGTTTGCAAGAAATGGCAGTTAGTACCGAACCAAGGATATCATTTGAAAGAAACAAACATAGGGGATGACAGAAAGAAAGGCACAAGGAAACACTTTTTGCACAAGAGAGATCTTGAGAATGCAAGATCACAAGTGATCAAAAATGATTTCAAGTCTCTAATTTATACCATTCCAATGTATACATAAATTACTGTATTGATTGTATATGACCATTGAAGTTCCTCTTAAAGTTGTTGTTTTATGTTGCTAGTGAACACAAAAACCTCCACAATTATCTCTAGAGACCAAAAAGCTTTGGAAATGCCTTCAAAACATCTTCCATGCTAAAAACTATACAACATCCAAACCTTTAGGGGGTTCTTAAGATTTGTGACTAAATTTCCCCCTTAGACTATATTTTCTATTTAGTTTCCAAAGGAAACATTTGTACCACAAAAGGGTACAAATACATCCACTTATTTTTCTTCCACATTCTCCTTAGTGATTTTGTTTGAATCTTTTCTCTTTTCTCTTTTCTCATTCATTCACATTACTCTTCCTATTTTTTGAAACAAAGGACTTCTCATTCATTCTTCTATATAACCTCACAATAGACCCTAATTTATTGAAATTGAAACATGTAGGACCTTGTTTTGGACCACTTACATTCCTTCTTCCATTAGATATGCACTCAAAAAAATTGTTTCCATATTTGTTCCATGCATAACAATACCCATTGAAAGGTTGAACATTTCTACCATTATTTACATTCACATATCCATTTCTTAAAATAAAAAGTATGGATTCATTTTCCTTTTGTATAAACTTATTGGATGCATAAAATTTACCATTAAAAGGTTGTGATCTAGTCTAACTTTTATACTCGCTATCTCTATGCCCAAATTTATTACCTAAAAAGAATTTACCATTGAAAGATACAAGGTACTTGGTTTAAGAAAGGGTAGGCCTTCTGAAGTTCATCTTTCTCTAGATTGGAGTGAAACAATTTTTATCTTCACTATTCTTTTTGAATTCATCCTTAACCTTTTTCTTCTTTTTCTGAAATCTTAGAGTTTTATCCTTTGTTGAAACTAAGCCCACCTTTTTCCTTTGAGTGTTTCTGAAAACCAAGTATTTCATCAAGTAGATCATTGTTGCCTTTGAGTTTTAGGTTCTTTTCATTATGTTCCTTCACATCTTTCAAATTCTTTCCTCAACACCATAATTTCTTCTTTAATCTTAATACATTCATTATTTTGATTTGCAGATTTGTATCAATATTGTCAATGGAATTATTCCCTTCTTCAATTTTATTTTTCAAATGGATAATCATCTATTCACATTTCTTTTATTTTCATTTTTATCCATCCATTTCAAAAAGTGCACATTTCAATTCTCCTTCAAGATCTAAAATAATATCAATGTCCGATTCATGTGATTCCATAGTATCTAAATCTTTCTCAAATTCAAACATGGTGTTTAAATCCCAGATCTACCTTAGTTTTTAGACTTTTCTTCATAAATATGGCTTTGTTACCAATTTTCAAACACTTCCAGATGTTGAGAGGGGAGTGAATCAATATGCACTAAAATTTAATCAGTTATTGGTCATTCATTCCATTCAACTTAAGTTTGGAATTAAATAGCTTGAAGTAGAAAGCATAACACACATAAAACCAGAGTTTTTATGTGGAAAACCCAATAGGGTAAAAAACTTGGTGAGAATAAAGCTCACGATATGAATAATATATTGCAAAATTTAGGCTAGATGCTAAGGAGCTCACTGCTCCTAATATAGACTTGTGTACTAAGAGCTCCAAGCTCAACTTCTACCAAATCTCACACTGCTTCAACATCATATCAATTCAACAAGACAACTAATAGCAACCCACGAGATGTCTGTAGTAGACAACATCTATGATATGCACTCAAGGATCACACTCGAGCACATGGCTCTAGAGAACCTGAAGGACCAATGGGAGAAGATGATGGAAGACATGAAGTCTTCACACTCTCACATTTTTGATAAGCTATGAGGTATACACCTTCGCCCTTAATATAAAAAAAGGGGGAAAATAATGACATGTACAAATAGGATATACAATACTACAAAAAAAGAACAAAAAAGGAGAGTATAATGATATACCGACATATACATAGGGGGAGTCATGAAATGACTAAGGATTATATATGTTGTACATACTTAACATTTTGTTAGTATTTTGCACATATCAGTTTTTGATACTAATGTCAAAGGGGGAGATTGATGAAATTATTTTTCCATTAGTATGCAAAGAACACTTTCGGTAAACATATACCAAAAGACAGGACAAAGACCAAACTGAAAATGCAGATATAAGAGATCACCGAAAACTGCCAAGTACAAAGAAAACTGATGACACAATTTTGTGTGTAAATCGAAAATGCAAAATGGAATGGATAAAGAGGAACCGGAAAGTGGAACCCGACGAGCAGGTCATAGTGAAAACCAAGAGAATAGTCAAAGAGGAACCTGAGAGATAGTTCAAGTAGGAACACTGAGAAATAGTCTAACTGACTTCAGAGCATAACTGACCAATGGAAACCAAAAGTCATTTGCAGCCCGCAAAAAGTGGATCTGACTTCCACGTTAGATAAAAAATTCATGTTTTATTTATAGAGTCTTGATTTGTTTTTAAAACCATTTCTTTAGGCACAAGAAACATTAATGTAAGTGCTTTAATCAGTCTAACTGATTTAAAACACATAGACTAGGAGATCAAGGTCAAGTTGTAAACCTGTGATCTTAGAGTTAATATTGTTTTACGTGAAACTTGATTAGGTCAATCTATCTTATAAATAGATGTTGAAATCATTCAATACTAAGGATGTGAGAATGGATGAGAGGATAAATGAAGCATACAAGCACATCTATGGATCAGATTGAAAGTTTCAAGAACCAGAACAACAAAAGGTGAATTTGGTTATCAAAGAACCAAGAACAGAGACTATCGAGCATCATAGGTATTATTCAATCACATTAGGTGATATAATTATACATGTAAACATAAATGGATCTGTAATCAGAAATAGGAGATTGCATACACCAGCTCAAATTGTAATTTGCTTACATTCTAACAAGTGAAGAAAAGTGTAAAAATCCTTTCAAGGAAGGTGGGTTTAACCATCCAACTATAAATCTCTTAACTGAGTGCACACTCAACAGTGTTGCTAAAGATCTTAATAGAGTAGACTTTAACAGGTCTCTACAGATACTCTTAACCGGGTAGATCATCAGAAGTGATCAAATTGTAAGCCTTAACCGACCCCTTCCAATCTACAGATAGTGAAGAATTTGTGGGTGCCATCCCCACCACAGTTTTTACTTCCTAACAGGAGTTTTATGCGATATCATATCTTGTGTTATGTGTCAATTAATTTCATGAATGTTTCTATGAATGTTCACATGTTTGATTAAAGTTTATGAATTGATAAATCTTACATCAAGATAGCATAGAACAGATGGTTGGATAAACAATTGATTACCTAAAGGATAAAGGTTAAAAGATACAAAAAATTTAGAGGTACTCATTCACCCCTCCCCTCTCAGTACACACTTCCCATTAATTCCAACATATATTACAAAATTTAGGCTAGATGCTAAGGAGCTCACTGCTCCTAATATAGACTTGTGTACTAAGGCACACTATCTTAGGGAAAGATATAAGGAATTTTAAATCACATAAGTTTACAACTTCTTCAAGGAAATATATAATACAATTGATTACAAGAAGTTATACTATTTGACCTAATTACAAGCACATTCTTTGAAATATTGATTTCATTTCTCTACTCATACACGTGCATTTGATTTCATCTCTACTTGTCTACACATTCACACCTTTCACTTTGTAATATCTCATGCACAATCATACACTACTCATTCATCCATCACCAAAGGATTTCCCCTAGTATATATCCACCACAATACAAAATAAAACACATTAGGTCAACCTAATAAGTTGTAGCGTGTACCGCATAAATTGTTGGTCCCAACTCAATCTTCAAAGAACGAAGGGAAAATGAAGCATGTGAAGCATCACATAGTATTGGAACAATGTCCTCTATATCCAAATATTTTCATAATTATCATATTCTACCACAAGGACTAAAATACTTTGACTCAGTCTCAAAGGATAAAGTTGTCAATACTTGTCGACCAAACAAATACAAAACATGGTGCACATCTCCTTAAACTACTAAAAATTCAAAATATAAAATCATCTAACTCCAAAAAATTATTATCATCAAGCCGTATCACCCAATTAACTGATAGAGGAACAATACAAAGCATTTCTGTCAAACTGGTACTCATTTTTTGTCATGTCAAGACTCTAAAAAATACATAGTTTATTGCGGAATGAATTAGACCATGAAACCTAAAATGTAGCATCCTCTATCATTCCACCCACACCATACACCAACCACAAGGTTAAATATATTGAAGCATCATAATGCAAACCAAAAAAAAAATGAAACGTGACAAACTATTCACCAAAATAATCATACTTATCCATTTTTATGTGTAGACAACCGAAACCATCTCCAAAGCTCAGGAAAAGACTGATCACTAGATATATCTTCTACAACAATCTATGTCAATCTCCACTCATATATGTATATTATTACATTGTATTACTCTAGCATGCATAGGGACATTGTTGAACACAACTCCTAAATACTTGTATCCATCTTATGGACATGAACTACAACAAGTTTGACATCAATGACAACATAACATTCATATGTGAAATAATCTCCCTCTTTTCATTGATGGGAACACTTGTGGAGTCTTCACATTACCAATATATTTCTCCCCCTTGGACATCAAGACCAAAGGGTGTCCTCAAAAATAATGTACAAGTTCTAAATAGTCATATAATACTCCCCCTGAGACCAAAAATCATACCTACAACACTCCTATACATATATTCTTCTCATAAAATCATATCTTTAATACTTCAATTCATCCTAACTCTATCAAATCCCCTTAACTCTATTAACCCCACCTTGGGAAATACACCAAGAGTGAATGAAAAATAAAACCAAAATTGCATTACTAAATTTCCAAAGCATATACAAGAGCTAAAAATGTCACACCACCAAAAATGAAGTCTATACCATAGGCAATATGCCTTTATATTATGTCTTCAACAAAGAAAAGTTAGATTCCCATAAAGAAACGAATGAAGATAAAATTTTGTTCAAACATTCAATATGAAAGAAGAGATCTTCTATAATAACATCAAATATTATTTTCTACACCTTCTTCTCCACTTGTTCTACACCTTTCAAAATCTTAGACAATGTCACCATCTTTGGATAAATTTCCTCTCTTAACAAGACAAACTGTCTCTTAATTTGATCTCTTTATTTTCATAATAAATCTACTTGTGAGTGAACTTTACTAATCCACAACCTAAAAGATCCATAATTATTTTCTTCTAAGTCATGTAATGCCACTTGGGAAATCAAAGACTCAATTGAGTCCATTTGTGCTTTAATGCACTTGGTAGAATCTGACAATATTAATCTATACTTGAAATGACTTGTAGTATTCTTAACACACACTCTAACCTTCTTAAAATTTCTTGCAACTTCACATGATCATTAAGACACAAGTTGCATATTCCAACCTTTCTCTCATCATTAATTCTTTCCATAGCCTCTTCTTCTTCTTTCTTCTCTAAGTGAGAAAAATAATGTTTGAAATAATCCATTGATAATTTTAACTATTTTTATGGGATAAGGGATGCATCAATGTGAACCTTTGGTAAAAGATCATGAAACATTTTTACATCATCATCAATTATATTGGTTTTCTTCAGTTATTCCTTTTGAAGAAAAGATGAAGTCACAATATGCTTAAATTGTACTTGAGAACTTAACAAGTCAATAAATGCATTTGATCTCCTAGGAGAAGCCTCCTACTTCTATTCTGATAAGGTAAGTATTTTCTTCTATTTCATAGTGGGACTCATCACACTATCTTTCATCTCCATAATACTTTCTAGAATATCCATCATACTATCCTTTCTAAACTTTCCTAGGGGATAAGTCTCTATCAAAGGACACCTAGGACACCAACAAGACCTTTCTTTATTTCCTTTATGATTCAATTAGTGCATTCTTTAGTTTCTTTCATTGTCTATTATTTTCCCTCTCTGTTCATTTGCATAAGGATATCAACCCTCCAATTTATTCTCAATTCCTGAGACAATAAATCAATATTATTGCATCTACTTCCTCTTTCAACAATATGCTTCCATATTCAATAATGGCCTATTTTCTAAGTTTTTCTTTATTTCCTTTAGAAACTTTCATAAATAAAACAAAACATTTGGTTATGGTGGATTCTATGTTTTGTTTTATTTATTTAGATTAGATGATGAGACACTTTAAGTATATGCTTGGATAATAAATTCATCTTTATGAAAGTTTGTAAATGATTTATAATATTATCTGGTTGATTTGTATCTTAAAGATTTCTTATAGCATTTTGCTTATAAACATGATTATATTGTTTATGAAGATAATTCATTCCATTTTATTACATTATTACATTACGAGATTATGATTATTTTGGAACTAACGATACTAACCCAATCATGCTTTAATATTAATATTGTCTTATGTGTTTGAAGGATGAGGGAAGAGAGTTGTAGTCACTTCTATGGGAGATCTACATGATGTCGCACTCCCCCTCCTTGTCTGTCACTGTTTGTATGTGTGTGTGTCGTCTTGGTGATGTAGGATGTAGGTACCCAACATTGACTCCACCTGGCTACACAAGTCTGAGCGTGCCTTAAAAATCCTCAAACGTTATTGTTATGGAGATATTACCAAGGTTCTCTAAAGAAACCCTTTTTGACTTAGGTTCCTATTTAGTGAAGTCACCTTATTTTGGGATGGGCAATGTCATTATTTTGTATGATTTTGTGATTTGTGTTTGTTCAGGCGATTATGTTCTTATTGTTCATGTCAGTTATGTTTTGTACTACAATTATTTATTTTTTGTTCTCATAAGATATATAAATATAGATGTATTAGAATATGTAGTATAATTTAATATATATTTGTATGTATATATAGGTGCACACATATATGCCTATATACACACACACATATATATATACATATACATATATATGTATATATACATATGCATATATACACACACACACACATATATATATATATAGATATATGTATATATGTATATATATGTAACACACACACATATATATACATATATATGTATATATACATATATACATATATACATACATATATATACATACATATATATATATATTTGTGTGTGTGTGTATATATGTATATATTGTATACACACACACACACACACACACACACACATATATATATATATATATATATATATGTTGGAAATAATGGGAAGTGTGTACTATTGGAAACATTTCTACAATGTAGACAATTGTTATTTTGTCATTGATGTCAAACCTTAACTGGTGAGACTATTGTTGTATGTTTGAGTATCATATATATTGATTGATGAATATTTGAAGAATAGGATAACAAGAAGACCAAGGAAATGGTTGATTTATGAGTATACACCAGTGTACTTGATCATTTGGCACTTTGGCAAAGTGATATGTTGTTTATTTTTCACTGACAATTCACTGCAAGGTCGATACCAAGCAAAGCAAAGTCAATGCCGAACAAAGCGAAAGGTGATGCTGAGAAAAGCAAAGATGATGCCAAGCACTAGTGAAATGTCGAGGGAGACAAAGAAAGCCTAGCAACAATATTTTAGTAATTGATGAGATTTGAGATCTCTGGCCGACATAGTTGATTTTATTGGGATATGTATTGTTAATTAAGATTGGTCCACACTCATTTAATGCACAAGAAACTGTTACCAACGCATGGATTCAATGTTTAATTAATGAATGTATTGGAGAAGTAAATAAAGTGTAATGATGGAAGGATCTATTGGATCTGACCTAACCTAAGATCTACGATCTTGATTAAGCGGAAAAATATCTATCTAACCCAGATGAAGAGGTATAATATAACCTACAGAGGTTATTATCATGGTATCTAAGTGAAAGGAGAAGTTGTATGCAAGAGTATTGCATGGTTAATTGATTGATTGGCAAAAACTAGCAAAGAAGGCTGAGCAGAGAAGCAGAGAGAGATTGCTTGATGGATTTCCAAGAAGATCTAAATTTTGAGATGAAACTGGAGGCCACTCAGTGAATTAGCATTAGAGCTGAAATTGGATTTGGATTTGCAAAGTAAGTTGTATGTATCAGATCACACCTGCTGATTACTTTTTAACCATTGTATCAGTTCAAATCCTTTAACTAGGTTGACCTAACAGTCATTGTATAAATCCTTTGAACAAGGTGACATTCATATTGGAATGCTCTAAGTCCTCTAACAAGGCCACTCCTGACAGGGTGATTAAATCCTTTAACCAGGTCACATTTTACAGTGTGTTTTGTAACCTTTAACAGGGTTGGCTCCTAACAGGGCATCACTTCAGAAGAGTGAAATTTTGGTAGAATGTTACTAGTGGTCTTTCCCATATTGGGTTTCCATGTTAAATCATGGTGTCAAAATGTGTGAATGTTTATGTTGTGTTTTACTATTAAGTTTCCGTAAGCTTATTTCATTAGTACAATAAACTACACACTTTTGTTGTTTATTGCTGCCGAGCAGATCTGAGTTGTTGAAGTGGTATAAAGTTTTATATGGGAATATATGGACCTGAGGATAATTGATTCACCCCCCCTCTTAGCTATTCTAAATTCATTCTAACAATTGGTATCAGAGCTTTGTTCTCTTGAAATAGTTTTAAGGTACTTTGAGATAAAGATCAAGATGTGTAAAAGGGATGGACTGAAGATTAACAAGGACAACTTTCCTACATGACAAAGTTTGATGAAACTTCACTTGGCTAGTATTGGTGATTCTTCTCAACGACATATTGAGAAAGAATATGTAGCCCCTACTGGAGTTCTGAATGCTGCACAATTAAGAGAAAAGCATAAACATAATCAAGCAATGTTGGAACTTGCATCATCTCTAAACTATCATGAATTTGAGGCATCAAGGACTGTACAAGTGCAAAGAAGATGTGGGATGCCCTTGAAACCATCTATGGAGGTGATACAAATGTACTACGAGCCAAATCTGAAAGCTTGAGAGGTAAGTTTGATGATTTAAAAATGCAAGAAGGAGAAAATATAGTGCAATATTATGATAGGATAAAGGAAGTTGTAAATGCTATTAGAGGAGCTAAGGGAACCAT
>MU224428.1:1702683-1763160 GCA_018584345.1 Thuja plicata | reverse complement strand
TGAGTACCATATCTATTGATTGATGAAGATTTGAAGAATAGGATAACAAGAAGACCAAGGAAATGGTTGAGTTATGAGTATACACTAGGGTACTTGATCATTTGGCACTTTGGCAAAGTGATATGTTTTTTTATCTTTCACTGAAAGTTCACTAGAAGGTCAATGTCGAGCAAAGAAAATTCAATTCCGAGCAAAGCAAAAGGTGATGCTGAGAAAAGCAAAGGTGATGTCAAGCACTAGTGAAATACCAAGGGAGACAGAGAAAGCTAAGCAACAATATTTTAGTAATTGATGAGATTTGAGATCTCTGGCTGACACAGTTGATTTTATTGGGATATGTATTGTTAATTATGATTGGTCCACACTCATTTAATGCATGGGAAACCGTTATTAACACATGGATTCAATGTTTAATTAATGACTGCATTGGATAAGTAAATAAAGTGTAATGATGGAAGGATCCATTGGATCTGACCTAACCTAAGATCTATGATCTTGATTAAGTGGAAAAATATCTATCTGACCTAGATGAAGAGGTATAATATAACCTACAAAGGTTATTATTATGGTATCTAAGTGCAAGGAGAAGTTGTATGCAAGAGTATTGCATGGTTAATTGACTGATTGGAAAAACCTAGCAAAGAAGCCTGAGCAGAGAAGCAGAGAGAGATTGCTTGATAGATTTCCAAGAAGATCTGAAGTTTGAGATGAAACTGGAGGCCACTCAATGAATTAGAATTAGAGCTAAAATTGGATATGGATTTGCAAAGTAAGTTGTATGTATCAGATCACACCTGTTGATTACTTTTTAACCATTGTATCAGTTCAAATCCTTTAACCAGGTTGACCTAACAGTCATTGTATAAATCCTTTGAACAAGGTGAAATTTAGATTGGAATGTTCTAAGTCCTCTAACAAGGCCACTCCTGACAGGGTGATTAAATCCTTTAACCAAGTCACATTTTACAGTGTGTTTTGTAACCTTTAACAGGGTTGGCACCTAATAGGGCATCACTTCAGAAGAGTGAAATTTTGGTAGCATATTACTGGTGGTTTTTCCCATATTGGGTTTCCACATTAAATCATGGTTTCAAAATGTGTGAATGTTTATGTTGTGTTTTACTGCTAAGTTTCCGTAAGCTTATTTCATTAGTACAGTAAACTACACACTTTTGTTGTTTATTGCTGCCGAGAAGATCTGAGTTGTTGAAGTGGTATAAAGTTTTATATGGGCACATCTGGACATGAGGATAACTGATTCACCCTACCCTCTCAGTTATTATAAATTTATTCTAACATGTACTGAGAGGGGAGGGGTGAATTAATACCTCTAAAACTTTTTATCTCTTTTATCCTTTAACCTTTATGTAATCAATTGTCCATCCAACCATTTGTTCCATACTATCTTTGTGTAAAAGATATCAATTATTTAACTTAATCAAACATGTAAAAATTCATAGAAACATTCATGAAAGTAATTGACTCATAACACAAGATATGTTATCACAAAAAACCTATGTAAGAAGGTAAAAACAGCGGTGGGGATGGCACCCACAAAATTTTCACTATCTACAGATTGGAAGGGGCCAGTTAAGGCTCACAATTTGATCACTTCTGATGATCTACCCTATTAGGAGTATCATGTGGAGACTTGTTAAAATCTACTCTGTTAAGAGCTTTAGTAACACTATTTAGTATGCACTCAATTAATATATTTACAATAGGATTGTTAAATCCACCTTTCTTGAAAGGATTTTTACTTTTGCTTCACTTGTTAGAATGTAATCAAATTACTCATTGACCTAATTGTATGCAATCTACTATTTCTGATTATAGATCCATTCAAGATTACATGTATAGGTGTATCACCTAAATTCATTGAATAATACCTCTATTGTTCGGTAGCCTCTGTTCTTGGTTCTTGATAACCAATTTCATCTTTTGTTGTTCTGGTTCTTGAAACTCTCAGTCTGATCCATATATGTGTTCATTGGCTAGATTCATCCTCTCCTCATACATTTAGAATGATTACAACATATATTTATAAGATATATTGACCTAATTAAGTTTCACTTAAAACAAACTTAACTCTATGATCACAGGTTTACAACTTTACCTTGATCTCCTAGTCTACATGTTTTCAGTCAGTTGGACTGATTAAAATAATTACAATAATGTTGCTTGTCCCTTAAGTAATGGTTTTAAAACAAAACAAAACTCTATAAATAGAATATGAGTGTTTTATCTGACGTGGAAGTCAGATCCACTTTTTCTGGGATGTAACTGACTTTCGGTGTCTGATGCTCAGTTTGATCTGAAATCAGTTTGACTATCTTTTGGGTTGTAGTGTTTTGTTCTTTTGGTTTGCACTGTGCATGTTCTCTCAATTTGCATTGTATCTACTCATTGGGTTCCTCTGCCAGTTTCCTCCTATTAGGTTCTATTTTATCTGTCAGGTTTCTTTTGAACTTAACACATTCGGTGATCTCTGATATCTGTACTTTCGGTGATATCTGAAAGTCTATCTTTCAATGTAGGTTTACCAAAGGTTCAAAAAATGTTTTCCTTTTGTATACTAATGGAAAAATAATGTCTTCAATCTCCCCCTTTGACATTAGTATCAAAAACTGATATTTGTATGAACATTAAAGTGTTTAGTATGTACACCATGTATATATCTTGTCATTATATGACTCCCCCTAACTATGTACATTATAGTATATATGTACATGTATAATTATATTTGCCTTTCTTTATTTCTCCTTTTCACCTTTTCACCTTATGATATATATACATATCATTTCCCCCTTTTTTGATATTAAGGACAAATACTTACAACTTATAAGTTGTCAAAATTTTGGCAAAAATGTGTAACTTACATATTGTCCAGAATGTGGGAATGAGAGTTTGTTATTTCTTCCATCATTTGTTCCCATTTCTCTTTAAGGTGTTCCAGAGCCATGTGCTCTAATGCAATTCTGGCATGCATATCATAAATGTTGTCTAGGAGAGACATTTTTGGGGTGCCAATCAGTGTTCTTGCCAGTGTCATGTGTTGCTGCAGTAATGTGAGATTGGGTAGAATTAGAGCTTGGAGCTTGGTTACCTCATCTCTAAACTTTGATTCTGCATTTTGAATGTCCTGTCTCAGCTTTCTTGCTTGCTTTAGTTGTTCATAGTGCAATTTTATTGCATCTTCATTGTTAGTGAGACCTTGTGTACTTGATTGTAGATCAGAATCGATTTGTGCTATCTTCTCACTGTACTCCTTAGTGAGTTGATCTAAAGTGCATAACTTTTGGATTAAGCTTATAGCTTCTAAAATAATGGGGTCCAATATACTTATAATTTTAGACAACTTCACCTTGTTCCCTGTCACTTCTTGGCTGATTTTCTTTTCTAGTTTGAATTGAAATTTCTGCTTTGCTTGTTATTCAATTGCCTTTTTAACATCTGCATTATGAGATGTGATAGCTTCTATGAGAATGAACAATTGATCAAGTATAGGAGTATCTTGATCAATGTTAGTGTTAGGTACTATATGTTGCAGTATTTCTTTTGTAGTTTCCTGTACCTTTGTTTCTTTTGTTGCCTTCCTAAGCTTATCCTGGATAGCTTTTCTCTCACAAAGTCTTTCATACTTTGTTAGTTCAGTTGGATCCAATATTCTAGGATCTCATACTGGAATCTCAATAATTTCATCCAAATTAATTGGATTCTTATTATTTTTCTTCTTCTTCTTTGAGATTTGAGTGGATTTAGATTTGTGAACTACTAGTGCTAGTTCATTTGTCTTCTCTTAAGTGCTCGGTGAAGGCTTGGCAGATGAATTTTGTTTTTTCTTCTGCTCGGTGTCAACCTGTTGGTTAGGTGAAGATGTCTCCTCATTAACCTTGGGTTCATCTGCAGATTTTTCTTTTGTATATTTTGGTGTATCATCTTTCTTCTCTTCTTCACTATTCTCTTTCTGCTCTCCATCTTTTGCTTGCTAACCTTCTTCACTTTTCAGATCAGTAGATTTGTCTTGTTGTGTATCAGTAGCATCTTTTAGTTCTTCAGATGTGTCTTTTTGTTCTTTTGATGCATCCTTTTGTTCTGTATCATCCTTGTCTTTAGGTATGCTATCATCTTTGGTTGGTGTTTTCTCCTTTTCCTGGGGTATATTGATGGCTTCCATCAATATTGGCATGTTGCCTGATATGTTCACCTGTGCAACATTAATTATATTATCTTGTTCATCAGTCTAGTCCTTGGCAACAATGACATATTCATCTTTTTGAATTTCTTTTAGAGGGTCATTGATGATGTCAACAATTGTATTGTCCACAATGTTGTCCATGGTGGTGTCCGGCCATGTCTCATCTGCAACATCCATGTTCTTGTTTCATGTTGTGTCCATTTCCTCTTTGTCTAATTCTACGTCTGTGATGATAATTGGTTCGGTGCTCTCAGTAGCCTGATCATCCTTGTGTGGTTCATTTGTGATAAGTTTTCTCTCAGGGCTTGCCCCCTTAGTAGGTTTATTGAGTATCTTACTCCAAATTTTGTTGTTGTCCTTCTAGGTCTATTAGCTTTCCCTCAAGTATCTTGTAAGCTCTCATATTTGGTGAGAAATCCCGTGCATATTTCTCCATCATCTCCTTGATTTCTTCCATTTTGGATTTCGGAGGCATAAGAGAAACAAGGACTCTTTCCCTTACCTCTTTCTCATTCTTTAATGCATAAGTCCATCTGGAAGATAGTCTGTCATATAGTGCATTGGGCATTTTGTCATAAAATTATACTGGTACATATTTAAATGTACTCATCATTTTGATAATTTCCTCTTCAATCTTGTTCTGGTCCAATGGATCCAGAGTAACCATCTTCTGACTTTGGACTCAATAATTGATCCTGATTTAATCATTAGTGCACATATCTCATCAATGGTTTTAGGGATCTTACTCTTCTCCTGTTGAAAAAATTCATCCTATTCTATGTCCTTAATGTCCTCATTATTTCTAATGAGCTTTATTCTTTTTATTGGCCCTCTTTTCTGTGTTGGAGGTTTCCTCTTGTAGGTTCATACTTGAACTTTCTTCAATGGTGAAGGACTTATTTCCTTAGCTATTTGACTTCTTTTCCTTGTAGCAGCTGTGGTTCTAGGCTTCTTGGCTGGTGTAGGTAATGGAGTATCCGACTCTATAGACTCAGAGTAACTTTCCTGCTCAACTTTACTTATGGGAGACTGTCCCTCGGTTTCTTCTATCTGTTCAATTTCTTCCTTTGTAACCGACAACCTTTTCTTCAAGTTCTTGACCATTTTATCTTTCTTCCTGTCTATTTGCTTCACAACCAAGCCATTTTTTATTCTTTCTTTGGCTTCTTCATAGGTGCCGAACTTGGGTTGTGATTTATATAAGGGCTCATTTATTAATGCATCAATTGCATTGGATTCTTGATCTATGTTCACTTCATAGTCAAGTGGTTGTGGCCATGCTGTCCTTGGTACAACATGTTTGATATATGTGAAATTTATGTCTACCATGAAACATATATCATTCTTGAATTTCTCAATTAATTGCTCAGGGATCCTTACTCTTTTCTGCATCCTCTCCTTGAATCTAGTAAAGTAATCATCCATAACTGTCTCAAAATTGTCTCCCAGTGATTTTATAAACTCACTGATCTGTATGGTGACTAGTCTAGTTGTATCCTATTTTACATTTCCTATTGATGGGAAGGATTCTTGGAAGTAAAATAAAATGCACATGATAAGTGAACCAAACTTACATGAGTTTGATTTCTCATTCTCGATTGTCTTTAGGTTCTCTTCTAGCTGCTTGAGTAGAAGTTATGATAGATCCAATTGAGTTCCTTTCTTTACAATCTTATACGTTGTGTCCACTGCTCTGGATGCTATGTTGTTCATCCTGCTAGCTTGAAAGAACTTGTATCCTAGGACACATGCTCCAAATTTCATTTCCTCATCGGTGATGGTGGATAATCTTAGTCCTCTTCCATCCCATGTAGCTCATGTATTCTTCTCAATTTCAGCCTTGGGTGGGTGCTTCAATGCCTTTACCTTTTTGGTTACTGGGTAACTGGAAACTGCATGAATAACATCTCAGTTTATTGGTTTAGGCTCATCCAGCCATAGCTTATAATTGTGAATTCTTCTCAATGCTAACCAAATCCACTCAGTCTTAAACACTTTCAGGAACCATAGGGCATTTGTGAGCCCTTTCACTTTGACATGATTGTCCTCATCTTTAATATTTCCATCATCTTTTCATAGCTTCTTAAACGCTTGTTCAACCTCCAGGTCACCAATTTTTGCAATCTTGCAGTGAATGTATGCTCGCACGTCTTTGATGAGCAAAACCCTAGCTGGTATTCATGAGAATTCTCCATCATTGTTAGGTTGTGATGCAACCTCTGGGCATATCTTGTAATGTGCTTCTACATAGGTAGAGTTCATAACAATATTGACCTTATCCTTCTTGATGCTCTTCAACTTAGTGGTTCTTGAAGTCGTGGCCATTGTTTCAGAAATTTAGGGCTTTCCGTAAAAGATGAACAAGGTTCTTGGTTATGCTTAGTACTTACTTCAACCTCTGTGATGAGGCCAATATAAGGCCTATCTAGCTTATAATTTCATGTGCTTTTATGACTAGATTTTTAGAACTTCATAAGTTTTCATAATACTTTTTTAGACTGTTTATACTTATATCTCAAAACTGCTATATACATATGTATGCGAATATGTGTGAAAACTTTTAAGTTTATAAATATGCTATCTATATGTTGCATGTTTATATGAAACTAAATCTGGTATCTTTTTGTCCTACTTTAAGCTGGGTGGTTTTTCCTGTAGCCATGTGATGAGAGCAAGCTAGTGAAGAAACTTATTATGAATTTTGTCTTGGATACATATGCATGCTAATCTTTTGCAAGAAACAGTGGATCTGCGGGTAAAGAAGTCAAAATTAAAGAATGAAGTGATGCCTTAAAGAGACCAGTTGTTGCGTGGCTCATGATGATTCCACTACTCTCAGGTGATAGCGGTTTCTATTGTATACAAGGTCAATGCTAAATAACAACCACAATGGAGTAAATCCATCAGTGGTGCATTCCTAGATTCATGTGTAATTGAATACAGTTTGTTCCCACATTTAATAATTTTGATCATGTATCTTAATGATGTCATATCCCTGATGTTGGGGGATCCTAGTTGCTAGGAGTTATGTTTTGGAAGTTGTTGTTAAATAAGCTGGAAGTTTTGATTGCTTAGTTAGTTAGTTTTACGGGAATCCTTTTGTAATCCAGTGAGAAAGAAATACAATCTTGTTTTCTGCATTGTTTTATCCTTGTTTCATGAATGAATAAATGAAATCTTCAATTCTTAGTTTCTGAGTTTTTGTTCATTCATTCTTTTGTAAGGGCCCATGTGGGAGGTGAACTCAGTTTATAGTTCAGTAGGAAATAGTTGTAAGTCATTTGAAGTATTTTGGACTCTATTGCTCCTATAGCCATTAGTAATAGCATTGTTGGTTGTTCCCGCAACATAGGTAAGTAGTTAGTTTACTCTTACAAAACGTTCTTATATCTTTAGATTAAGTTGTTAATTCCATTTCCTAGTTCAGTGTTCCTTTCAACATTTTTCATTCCTTAAATGGTGATGACTTCTAAGGTGGATTAGATCATATACTTTGCCGATACCATTTCAAGTTTGCATCCCTAGTTGATAATTTAATGAGTTCAGTATGATGTTCTTAGTATGATAGCTGACATTGTCTATTACAAAGTCACTATAAGGAGGATGTCCAATCCTTAATTGCAGAGGGTATAATACCGACTAGTCATTTTTGGTGTCGTTGCTAGGGATGGTGTCAATCTAGTCCAGACCAAAGTCATCATCTTAGATTTAGTTCACCATTTTTCTTTTTATGCATAAAAGAAGAGATCATCTTGGGTGTTTCCTTCCTCAATATAAAAAGGATGAATATTTTAATATCCTTAACCCTGAGCTTGAGGAACTCCAAGTTGTGAACGTTGAAGAAGAAGAGCCATTTGTAAACCCATTTTTTGATGTACAAGAACCATCATCCTCTGAAGAGTCATTGCATTTGAACAAGCTCTTTGTTGCACCTGAGTATCAATAGCCAGGTCCACTTCCAAGGATGGCTCAACCTACCTTTCCTTTCCCTATCCCTCCTCAATAGGGCAACAAAAATCTAAAGAACATACCTGCTTCCGCACTCCCCAAATTTTATGGCCTCATTACTGAAGACCCAGAGACCTTCCTATTTGAGTTTGACATCCTCTGTAGGAGTTATAACTATACAACTGATACCCATAAACTGAAGTTGTTTCCCTCAACTCTTAAAGAGGTCGCTCTAAGGTGGTGCATGGGGTTGGGAGCTAATTCCATAGTAGAATGGGACACAATGAACAATATATTAATTTCAAAGTATAAGGAATACTGTAGGGATAGAGATTCAAAGGGAGATGACATTTTTAAAATGTCACAGAAAGAGGATGAGACTTTGGAGGATTATGTCTCTTGGTTCATGTTTAACCTACAGTGTAACATGCAACACCAACTAAATGAGGAATCCCAAATACATCTTTTCTTGAAAGGTGTACATGAAGGAAGTATGGAGGCCTTGGACCTTATGGCTAGAGGTGACATCACCTAGAAGAACTAGGCAGATATCAAGAACATCTACATGAATTATTCAAGATCCACTGTTAAAAAGGGCAGGGGAATCTAAGACTTACCTCATAAGTCTACTAGTTCTGAGGTATCTAAGATGGAACTTTCAAATCTTCTATTAGAATTCAAGAAAGACATCATTAATGATGTCGCTACTCAACTGGACATCATGTAGGCTAGGCGAAAGAAGGAAAATGCTGATGTTGTGTTAGCTGAATACTGCCCACATTGTAGAGAAAGTAAGAGAAGCTGCAAGTGCAAGACTATTGAAAATGTGGAGGCCCAGCCAATACCTACATAATTGAAAGCTATAGATGAAAATGGAGAGGTGCTCTATGTTGCTCAATGTAGGCCATGGGCCCAAAGACCAGGTATGCCACAAGATCCTCTCCAAACTTCTAGCAATAATAATCCACGACATAATTTTTGAAAATATGGGTCCCCACAACTTTGGTGGGTATAATAATTGGAAACAACCCCAACATGGTTGGCAAAAACCTCAGAAGGGTTGGAAGCAACCTCAGTAGGGTCTGCAACAACCCAATCCGTGGTCTAGCCAATCCAATCAACAAGCTTTAATGCCACCACCTCAGCAGAAGGATATAATGCCTCCTCCTGTAGCCAATAACAATCCACCTAAGCAAATCCAGTTTCTAGTCCAGCCTAATCCTAATCCCAATAATAAGCCGCCAGCTCAGCAACAAAGCTATGCCATCTCCTTAAACGATATCCATCTCAAGTCTAGAACTACTCTTGCCTCTCCTCCAATGCCTATAATCACATAGGTTGAAGAGCTACCTTCTGAATCAGCTGATGTGCCATCTCCATAGACCTCTCCTATAGCTAAAGAGCCCCCATTTCCTCAAAGGTTAGTCAACCAAGACAAACCCATAGTCAACCCCGTAGTAGCAGATTTACTCAATCAGCTGAAGCAGATGACAGTAAAAATACCATTAATCAATACAATCAAAGAAGTTCCTGTCTACACCAAAGCTATTAGGCAAGCTTGTATAAAACAACTAGGGAGGAAGAAGAAAGATCCTAAGACTATTCATGTAGTAGGGCGGTTTTTTGATCTTATGTTGGAAAAGTTAACTGTTCCCAAATATTCTAATTCAGGGAGCCCTGTAGTTACTGTCACTATTCATGGTATGAAAGTTCAAAATGCCTTAGTTGATCTAGGTGCATCTATAAATGTCATGACCAAGGAGGTACTATCTCAATTGAATATTTTTGGTGTTAGAGATACACCAACCATCCTGAAGCTTGTTGTTATCTCTACTATCAAACCAGATGGGATGATAGAGGACATCATAGTTACCTTACACTCTTGGGAGTATCTAATGGATTTTGTTGTTCTCCCACCTAAAGCTGATATGGGAGGGTATCCTTTGATCCTAGGAAGAATGTGGTTGGCCACTATTGATGCCTTCATAGCCTGTAGGTCTAGAAAAATGACCATATCTAATGGTGTCCATACCAAGAACCTGCCCCTATATTCCCCTGCTCAACCCATGTTGCAAGATGATGAGATAGTATGACCAAAATTAGAGGATGTAGAAACCGAAGTCAACTCAATCCATCAACTCATGGTGGTAGGAAGGGAGCCGTTTTTAGCCTCCAGGGAAGAAGATGAGATAATTTCATCTATTATTACTAACAAATATGGCATAGATTCCCAGTTGTGTCCGCAATCAGACTGTATTTTGGAGACTAGCTTTCCCACTCTAAATGCATCTCCATACTCACTATCCTCCCACTTTATTCATTCATTACTACCCCATGAGATGGATTCATCACCAATTGCTCAGTTGACCATGTTGGATAAGGTAGTTAAAATGGAAGTCAGTCCAGGAAAAGAATTGAATGTCAGCAAAACCCTGTCATTGCCACGCCAGAAAGATATCCTTAAGCTGATATAGGAAAACTAGCAGGCATTTGCCTGGGTTTATACAAACATGAAGGGGTTGGATCTTAAACTATGTACTCATTAGATCTACATCAGCATAGAATATAAACCGATAAGGCAGCCTCAGAGGAGAGTGAATCCTGTCCTACGGGACATAGTCAAGATTGAGCTTCAGAAATTGTTAAACATTGGTTTTATCTACCCCATTTCTGATAGCCAATGGGTGTCACCCTTAGTCATAGTACCCAAAAAAGGAGGTAAATGGTGAGTTTGTGTGGATTATTAGGATCTAAATACAACCACTAAGAAGGACCATTTTCCACTCCCATTTATAGACCAAGTCCTTGATAATCTAGCAGGTAAGAAATATTTTTATTTCCTGGATGGGTTCAGTGTTTACAATCAAATCCAAATAGCTCCAAAGGACCAGGAGAAAACCACCTTTACCTGTCCATGGGGAACTTTTTCCTAATTTGTCTTACCTTTTGGCTTGTACAATGCCCCAACCACTTTCCAACGAGCTGTCATCAGTATATTTTTAGACATATCTGCTGACTGTATGGAAATTTACATGGATGACTTCACTGCTTATGGGAACACTTTTGATGAAGCTAAAGCCAATCTGGAAAAGGTACTCTAGAGATGTCAGGACTACAATATTTCTCTAAATAGTGAGAAAAGCTTCATGATGATGGAGGAAGGTGTTGTTCTAGGACATTACATCTCCTCACATGGCATCTAGGTAGATCCAACAAAGATTGCAGTAATCAGCACTCTGTCTACTCCAGAAAAGCAAAAAGATGTCAGGATTTTTCTCAGGCATGCTTGATACTATAGGTAGTTTATTAAAGATTTTAGTTAAATTGTAGTACCCCTTTTTAACTTGTTGAAAAAGGATTCTGAGTTCTCTTGGAATTCTGCATGTGAACAATCTTTCCTGCAGCTTAAGGATGTTCTCACCACAACTTTAGTATTGAGAGGTCCCAATTAGGGATTAACATTCCATATCCACACAAATGCTTCTGACTATGACATTGGAGCAGTGCTCAGCCAGAAATTAGATGTTGTTGAACATGCCATTTACTTCATTAGTAAGAACCTACAAGGAGCTGAATTCAATTACACTATAACAGAGAAGGAGTTGCTGGCAATCATCTATGCACTGAATAAGTTCAGGCACTATATTACCAAATATGAGATATTTTTCCATACTGACCATTCAGCTATCAAGTACCTAATGAATAAACCAGCCATATCTAGAAGGTTGGCTCGATGGTTGCTACTGATGCAGGAGTTTGATATTACTATTGTGGATAAACTTGGGAAAGCCAATGTAGTAGCTGACTTTCTTTCCCGCTTACATGTTCCTGATGATCCTACAGCCATTGATGATAGTTTTTCAGAAGAGCATCTCTTCCTGTTATCAGCACAAAACCTATGGTATGCTAAAATTGTAAACTATCTCACCACCGGGAGGACACCAGCTCACTTCTCTTCCAAGGAACGGAAATTGCTAGTTGAGAAGAGTTTTAACTTTTCTTGGATTGTTGGTTTCATGTTTTATACTGGTCTAGATCAGGTTATGCAAAGGTGCATCTGCGAAGATGAAACCTATGACATCCTTCAAGCATGTCATGGTGAGCCATGTGGTGGCCTTTTTGTAGAAAAGCTAACAACTTTCAAAATATTGACTACTGGGTACTATTGGCTGAATCTCCACAAGGATTCCGCTAGGTATACCAAGAAATGTGATCAATGCCAACACATGGGAAGGCCTACTAAAATTGATGAGATGCCCCTACAGCCTCAGGTCATTGTGGCCCCTTTTGACAAATGGGGGATTGACTTTGTTGGACCCATTGACCCTTCTTCTCAAGGTAAGTCTTACATTTTGGTCTATACCGACTATGTTACTAAGTGGGCTGAGGCTAAACCAATGAAGCATCCTCAGGATAAAAATGTTTCCAAGTTCTTATATGAATGCATCTTTACAAGATTTGGTGTTCCCAGAGAAACAATATCTGATTAGGGTGCTTAATTCACTTCCAACCTCATAGCTGCCATGATGGAAGAGTATAAGATTCGCCATGGAAAGTCACCCCCTTACCATCTGCAAGCCAATGGCCAGGTGGAGGTTACCAATTGAGAGTTGGAAGCCATCCTTACAAAGACTATCTCTGTTCATAAGAAAGATTGGGCTACCAAGCTTCCTGAAGCACTCTGGGCCTATAGGACTACTTGGAAAACTACTACAGGGTTCTCCCCATTTCAACTAGTTTACGGTAAGTCTGCCATGATGCCAATAGAATTTGAGCATAAGATCCTACGCACTACATTGGAGCTCAGTCTAGATCTTACTGAAGCTCAACAAGAGCACATCCTCAACTTGAACAACCTTGATGAGTGGCGTAAGTCTGCTTTGGCTAACACAGAGTTGGTGCAACAACAGAGGAAGCAGTGGCATGAAAAATTTATTAAGGATAAGAAATTTGCAGTCGGTGACTGGCCCCCCCTATATGATTCCAAATACCAGCATACTCCTGGTAAGTTTCAAACACGCTAGTTAGGGCCTTATGAAATTATTGTCATTTTTCCCAATGGTGTTGTGCAGTTGTCTACTGTTGACCCTATCCATTTCAAATTATTGGTTAATGACCAATGGCTTAAGTTGTACCATAAACCACAAAGAAAGGCAGAGTTCCTACAATAATTTGATTATGATGAAGTCCATGAGCCTCCTATAGCAGAATATGAGCCCCTCGCTCATATTGGTTCTTCACTTTGATCCATGTTCGCAATACCCCATAATAATTACTTTCCTCTGAAAATTACTTTCTCCACAATAAATTTCATTTAATTATTACTTGTCTTCCACCCATCCACCTCATTATTCTCCACCAATGGATGACAATTTTGTGCAGCCGCCAATACTTTATCAGGTTCGTGTGTACTATCTTTGGCATTTACTTCATTAATTAGTTTTTAATTAGCTTCGCTCTTGTCACAAGCGCAATTGTGGGACCAATTTCTTACTTAAGTTGGGGGGGGGGGAGAAAATATGTAATTAGTTTTATATATCTATGTACATATTGAATGCTATATTTTTTAAAATTTTAAATGTTACACCCTTTTGCATGAATGTTGCCCAATTTAGCCTTTGCGATAAGACAGCCTCAAAATGAGCAATTTATTTCGCACAAAGATGCAAAGGTGTCCAATACAGACGAGTGTTGAGAAATTATGAATAGTTAAATTCTTGAGATATGATAGATTTGCAATCATTTTCTCATACAATGCTTAAAAATATCAATACTCCAGAACTTTCCATCTTTGCATTACCTACATCTTTGCACTTTTGACCTTCTCTACAACTTTATTGATATAGTTTTTGTGTACTCTCTGCAACTATTTTTGTGTCCTTCATACTATGTGGGAATGGGTGGTGGTTTGATTCGATGTGAACCAATGGTTCATGATATTTTGCTAAATAATCAAGCTTGTATGCCACGATTCCAAGCCAGGGGTTGGCTTAATTACATTCTTAAGCTTACCAGCTGGGATGGAGAGGTGGCATTACAGTTTTTAAACACGCTGCATGATGAAGTGGATACTGTCAAAGGATTGAGGGTGACATTTTCACAAATAGTCATGGCAGAAGTAATGTGGTTACCACAGGAGGGAGAGGAGTTTTTAGAAAGCTTCAACCTAGCAACCGCGAGATCATAATTCACTTTGCATTCAGACCCACCATTGGAAATCGATAAGAAATAGGGTACCAATAGGATGTCTCTACCTGAAGCTTACAAGCAATGTGCAATGTTCATTATAAAATATTTCACTTGTGAAGGTCATCAAGCCTACTTGCATGCTGTCCATTTCAAATTTTTGAGCTACCTGCAGCACGATAATCAGCCCATAAACATACCCAATTTCCTGTTCAACATCTTGAAGAAAAGGGATTCATTGGTACAAGAAGGTAAGCCTAATGACGTCTCCCACCATTGTCTAATTAAGTTAATTGTTGAAAAGGCATTGAGAGAACATTCTAATATGACATGGGAGGATTTTTCGTTAGGAGGATTTGAAAAAGAAACCCTAAGTCCTTTAAGGAGTAGGGTTGGAAAAAGGGTCCAAACTAAACAAGGGGTTTTCAAGGTTATTGAGGAATTAGGATCGGGGTCTTCTTCAGCAAGAAAACCTAGGTCTAAAAACCCTAGGCATCCTCCTAAAGCTTCTGCATCTGGGTCATCCCAGAATAAGGGTAAGATGAGAATTTTTGAGAAGAAATATTCTGAAGGAAAGGTCTCCTCCCCATCCAATAAAACTATAACTCCTACAATAGATGAAAGGGAGAAAGGAAAACAAGCTGTCTCTAGTTCTTGTAAAAGCACTAAGAAATAGGCTCAAACCGCTTCTAAGAAGTGAAAGATTGCTGATGAAAAGGAGGAAACCCCTTTAAGGAGAAGCTGTAGGAAGAAGAAGAGTATGCCTACAGATACATCACTAGCAGGGTCAGTCATTGATCTTGACATTCCTGAGATAGAGGAGCCAAGAAGAGAAGAAATAAAAGACAGTCAGTAGGAGTTGCCTAGTGAGTTTCCTGCAGCCAAGAGTAAACAATCCCCTAAAGTCAGAATGAACACAAAATGTATAATAATCAAAGATGATTCTGGTTCCGATGAACAATCTGACAGGTTCCAAAGGAGGCCCCATCTTCCCGTGGACTCCAAATTGATGATGCCCTCATTGAATTGAATGACGATGACATTTCAGGGGAATACTTTGCTAACGAAGAAGGTCTACCAGATTCACCTCCTACAACAATAAAGAGGAGTCTGTTTGAAGAAAACTCTGGTATTTATATGAGCTTTATCAATAAGGTGGCTGAGCAAGTTTTAAACCAAGGATTGGACGCACTGGCTACCGCTGCCCAACAATGTAATAACTCTGAGTGGTCCATCATAATCTGTCCAAACCCCTCAGAGGATGCACCTACATGAAATAAAAGTTTAGCTGATATACAAGCAGTAGGGGAAAACCCTAGTGAAGGTACTCTACCAGATATCCTTTTCCCTGTGACTCCATTTTCTGTTATCTTTCAACTGACCAATCAATTAATAATGGGAAGAGAACAACAGAGATGACAGAAGAAGGCATTGCACCAAGTCATTGATCAGACTTATCAGGAACTTGTGGAAAAAGAGGAGGAGGTAGAACAACTTCAAGAGAAATTAACTAAGGTAACATTAGTTCTTCCTGAGCTAATGAGCTATAGGTCTCCCTCTCCTGTTTATGCTATATTTCTTAAAGAGCAGTTGTTGAATTATCAATTGGCTAGTATAGTAAGGAATAAGTCTCTATTGTTAAATGAGCCCCTTGAATTCTTTCAAACCTTTCATAGTTCTCCTATAACAATGCAAAACCTGTTATGTGAACTCTTCCTACACAACCTATCTATAACTAATAATAGGGATTGGAATCCTCTGCCATATGTTGGGGATATCTAGTTGAGAGCACTTATGTCATGGATACAGAATGAGATCAGTAGGGAATCCAAAGCCAAAGCTTATAGGGAATTAGAGGACAAAATTCCTCTAAACCTACGGCCAGAAGCCAAGAACCCCAAGACCTATTACTATCAATGGATGAAATTATCCCAGTCAGAGTCAGGAAGCAAAATCATTGATCCTCTTAGGGAGGCAGCCTTCGATGAGTACAATCAGATGGCTAAAACTGAGTTACCTGAAGCAACAAGATCAATTCAATGGTGTTGGATCAACATGACAAGGGACTTGAGAAATAAAGAGCCACATTTGCCCCTTAATTTAACAATGGCGAATAGGCATGCTCCTTGGTATGTTACATTGGGTAGGGTAAGGCAAAGTTACTGGGTTCCACTTACATTCCAGCCACCCTTGCTTATTTCCCCTCTTTTGGCCAATTCAAAAAATTTAGAGGACTATGACATGGCAAGGGAAGTAAGGTGGGAATCACACAGGGACACTAAAGGATTTTACTAGAGCTTGGCAAAAGTAGGTATTGGACAGAGTGTAGCTACAGATCTTAGAATGTAGGCAAGGGTGAAGAATTATCTATTTGCTAGAGGACCAGCAAAAGGCAAAGTTGGGGGGAATGATGAGGCCAATATAAGGCCTATTTAGCTTATAATTTCATGTGCTTTTATGACTAGATTTTGAGAACTTCATAAGCTTTCATAATAATTTTTCAGATTGTTTATACTTATATCTCAGAACTGCTATATACATATGTATGTGAATATGTGTGAAACATTTTAAGTTTATAAATATGCTATCTATACGTTGCATGGTTATATGAAACTAAATCTGGTATCTTTTTATCCTACTTTAAGTTGGGTGGTTTTTCTTGTAGCCATGTGATGAGAGCAAGCTAGTGAGGAAAATTATTATGAATTTTGTCTTGGATACGTATGCATGCTAATATTTTGCAAGAAATGGTGGATCTGCGGGTAAAGAAGAAGTCAACATTAAAGAATGAAGTGATGCCTTAAAGAGATCAGCTGTTGCGGGGCTCATGATGATTCAACTACTCTCGGGCGATAGTGGTTTCTATTGCAAATGAGGTCAATGCTGAATAATAGCCACGATGAAGTAAATCCAGCAGTGGTGCATTCCTAGATTCATGTGTAATTGAATACCGTTTGTTTCCACATTTAATAATGTTGATCATGTATCTTAATGATTGTCATATCCCTGATGTTGGGGGATCCTAGTTGCTAGGAGTTATGTTTTAGAAGTTTTTGTTAAATAAGTTGGAAGTTCTGATTCCTTAGTTAGTTAGTATTATGGGAATCCTTTTGTAATCCAGTGAGAAATAAATACAATCTTGTTTTCTGCATTGTTGTATCCTTGTTTCATGAATGAATAAATGAAATCTTCAATTCTTAGTTTTTGAGTTTTTGTTCATTCACTCTTCCATGGGGGCCCACGCGGGAGGTGAACTCAGTTTATAGTTCAGTAGGAAATAGCTGTAAGTCATTTGAAGTATTTAGGACTCTGTTGCTCCTGCAACCATTAGTAATAGCACTATTGGTTGTTCCTGCAGCATAGGCAAGTAGTTAGTTTACTATTACAACACATTCTTATATCTTTAGATTAAGTTGTTAATTCCATTTCCTAGTTTAGTGTTCCTTTCAACATTTTTCATTCCTTAAATGGTGATGACTTCTAAGGTATATTAGAGCATATACTTTGTTGATACCATTTCAAGTTTACGTCCCTGGTCGATAATTTAATGAGTTGAGTATGATGTTCTTAGTATGATAGCTAGCATTGTCTATTGCAAAGTCACTATAAGGAGGATGTCCAATCCTTAATTGCAGAGGCTATAATATTGACTAGTCACTCTGTAGTTGTAAATGATCTTCTTGGAGTGCTTTGTAACAGGTTGGAGTCGCTCTGCAATGGTGTCGCTTCTGGCTCTATTTTTTCTCTAGTCGCTTCGCTCAAAATTGTAGGTGAGAAATTAAACCTTTCCATTATCTATTTATAGAATTTTCCCTAGGTCAAGTCATTAATGCTCAATCACTCCTCGGTGTTTGAAGAAGGAGTTGTCAGTTGATACACTAACTTCCTTCTCGGTGACCACATGATGCTTCGGGGCAGTCGTCTAACTTGTTACTTTTACCGACGGGTTTCGGTGTATCGAAGACAAATTTTTCAGCTCATATGATTATCGATGTATCTCAATTTACACTAGAAACTTTAGCTTTTACATGTTAACAGACGATTCTCAGTAAGTGCAGATAATTTAGCTTTGAATGTATACCGATGTATTTCAGTATGTATTAACCTATGAAATAGTTTTCATAGAATTTAACAAGTAATACCATAGTGCATCTATAATCATGCTAATTTGGTATTTTAACTATGTATGATGGAACTGATGTAAAATATAACTTGGTGTAATGTAGTTCCATACTTACTTGTTCTTCTTAGGTGGGGGTGGTGATGTCACTAGATCCATTGGATAGAGTGCCACCAATTGCATTGCTCAGTCCAGCTTCATCATTGTTTGTAGATTTCCTCCACATTGTGTTTCTCATCTTCCTGATGTATTCAATGGTGTTTCCATTGGCAAAGGTGTTGGTCTTTGTCATTCGGTCTCTGCAGTATTTCTTGAGATGATCAAATTTATGACAGTGTAAACATGCCATTCTGGGGTTATTCCATCCTTTAGTATTTCTTGACCATTGTCTCATACAATTTGCAACAATGTGACCAAATATTCCACATGTTGTACAATTTTCCCAAGTGTTGTAATCCCATAGATAATGGTTACCAACTCTTTTCGGTTGATGGGAAGATTCTTGACCTTTAGGCTTCCATGCTTTCTATTTCTTCTTCCAGCATTCAAGAGTAGTGTGCCCATGCATTTTGCAAGTAGGATAGTATTTTTCCATGTAGGTTTCCTTCTTAGGTTGTTTCATCTCAGACTTACATTCATATGCTTTATGTCATTTCTTGTTACATTTATAATAGAATCATATGAATGAAGATGCGGGGTTAGTAATACCTTTCATTTTGCTCCTGCATACATTTGATGTGTGGCCTTGCTTTCCACAGCAATTGCATGTCAAATTTCTTGGTCTTGCATTTTCATAGACATTATTTTGATCAACTTGTTTAGGCGATTCTTCATTCTTGATATAGCCTAGTCTAGTGTTTTTGTTGGCTCTCCTTTGTCCATCAACAAAATCATCCATTCTTTTATTGCTTTCTTCAGCTCTATTGATTATCTCATTATGTTGTTGCTGAATTCTGAGTTCTTGTTTCAGCTTTCATTTTCTTCCCTTAGCTCACTGATAACTTCTATTCTTTCAATGAGTTCAACATTCATTCTATTTTCCTCTTGAATCATAAGAATAATCTGATTTGTAACCTCATGATGATGTTCTATAAGTCTCTGTATTTCAGACTCTTTTTCTTGTAGCTTTTCAATAATATTTCTTCTATCATCAATAGCTAGTGTTCTCTCTTTCTCAACTTGTCTAGCATTGTTCATGACATCAATCATTCTTACCATCTGTGTCTCTTGACGGATTTGCAGAGATTTTACTTGTCCATCCAGATGTTGGTTGATTTTGTTTAAGCTTGTGATGCTTTCTTCTGATGTATCTGATGCTTTTCTTGTAGTAGATCTTAAAGACTCAAATAGATCTGGTATCTCTTCCTCTTAGTAATCTATTTCATTATAGAAATATGCCATAATCTTTCTTTCATCTAAGAGCTGTCTCATCTTGATTCTAGCTTCTTTGTACTGCTCATAGAAGATCTGAATTTCTAGCTTCTGATTTTCAAGTCTGTACTTCTCCATTGTATGATCTTTTCTCTTAATTCTTTAAGATTTTCCAAATAAGAGTTCTAGCTCTGATACCAATTATTGGAAATAATGTGAAGTGTGTAATGAGAGGGGAGGGGTGAATCAATACCTCTATAACTTTTTATCTCTTTTATCCTTTAACCTTTATGTAATCAATTGTCCATCCAACCATTTGTTCTATAATATCTTTGTGTAAGACATATTAATTCTTTAACTTAATCAAACATGTAAACATTCATAGAAACATTCATGAAAGTAATTGACTCATAACATAAGATATGTTATCAAAAAAAACCTCTGTAAGAAGGTAAAAACTGTGGTGGGGATAGCACCCACAAAATCTTCACTATCTACCGATTAAAAGGGGCCAGTTAAGGCTTACAATTTGATCACTTCTGATGATCTACCCTGTTAGGATTATCATGTGGAGACCTATTAAAGTATACTTTGTTAAGAGATTTAAAAATATTGTTTAGTGTGCATTCAGTTAAGAGATTTACAATAGGATTGTTAAATCCACCTTTCTTGAAAGGATTTTTACTTCTGCTTCACTTGTTAGAATGTAAGAAAATTACTCTTTGACCTGATTGTATGCAATCTACTATTGCTGATTATAGATCCATTCAAGATTACATGTATATGTGTATCACCTAAAGGCATTGAATAATACCCCTGTTGTTTGGTAGCCTCTGTTCTTGGTTCTTGATAACCAATTTCATCTTTTGCTGTTCTGGTTCTTGAAACTCTTAGTCTGATCCATAGATGTGTTTGTTGGCTACATTCACCCACTCCTCATACATTTAGAATGATTACAATATCTATTTATAATATAGATTGACCTAATTAAGTTCCACATAAAACAAACTTAACTCTATGATCACAGGTTTATAACTTTACCGTGATCTCCTAGTCTGCATGTTTTCAATCAGTAAGACTAACTAAAACAATTACAATAATGTTGCTTGTCCCTTAAGTAATGGTTTTAAAAAAAAAAAAAACTCTATAAATAAAATATGAGTATTTTATCTGACGTGGAAGTCAGATCCAATTTTTCCAGGATGCAACTGACTTTCTATGTCTGATGCTTGGTTTGCTCTGAAATCAGTTTGATTGTCTTTTAGGTTGCAGTGTTTTGTTCTTTCGATTTGCACTGTGCCTATTCTCTTGGTTTGCATTGTATCTGCTCATTGGGTTCCTCTGTCATTTTCCTCATGTCAGGTTCCATTTTATCTATCGGGTTTCTTTTGAACTTAACACATTCAGTGATCTCTGATATCTCTACTTTCGGTGATCTCTGAAAGTCTGTCTTTTGGTGTAGGTTTACCGAAGGTTCAAAAATTGTTTTCCTTTTGTATACTAATGGAAAAATAATGTCTTCAACCTACACACACACACACACATATTGTAATCACCCAAAAATGGTGTACCAAACTCATAGCCCCCTTTTCTCAAATATTTGGTCTTAATAAATCCTAAATCTAAGACATTATCGCTAGACTCTAAATTATTGAGCATTTAATCAAACTTTCTTACATAATTTTAATCCTAACTTGTTGAATCAAATCATCAATCATCAAAGCCTAAACTCAAAAAGCATAAAAAATTGGAATAAAATCAAAAAGTCCTAAGTTCCTTTTAAATAAAAAAAAGTGAACCCATTCACACATGGGTGTGCACTCAAAAATCAAATAAAACAAATAAAATGGAGGAAAATACCAATGTCATCTTATTCTCCTCATAAGTTGGCCAATCAAAATCACTTTATCATCTCACATGGATTGAGGGGAATTACATCTCCACCATTGATCAAATTATTTTTCCTCTTAATGTCAACCACTCATTCCTTGGAATCTCTTACAAAAGGAATAGCTCCCTTGCTCATTCATAACAAGAAGATTTGGAGTAGAGTTATACTGCTATTTTTATCTTAGAATTCATAGTGCATTCATAGTTTATTTACTCTCATGCTAGTTTCTTGCATTTTGGCATTGTTTAGCTTCATTTCTTAACTTAATGGCATTCTAGTTCTCATCTCATAGCTTAATCTAGATGCATTGTTCTTCTCATTTCTAGTTCAAGTCTTGCATTCTAGTTTCATTCATCATAGTTGCTATGCATTTCATTTGATAGTCTATGCATTCTCATTTTCAAGCTTTCAAGGTCAAAGCATGCAAGTCTATGCATCTTGCTCCACATTGCATTGAACCTTCCATTTTGGAGTATTCAAGTCATTGATTTCCCTATGTCCAATCTAATGGACAACCATGTGAATCACACTTGCTTCAACTAGGAAGCAATAAGCCAATTTCTAAGGGTTTTTACTATGCTTTGAATCTTATGTTTCTACTAACCCTTTTTTGATGTAATGGTTTATTGAAGTGTTTGGTTGCAGATTCTAATCTCACATTTTACCACACACATTTTTGGCACCCACCGTGGGGTAGAAAGTTGTGTTTTGCTCCATTTTTATGATTTCTTGCATTTTTTTTGACGAAATTGCACTTTCTGTCGTATTGTTCTCTGTTCTTTGTCATACAAAAAATTGCATATTGTTACTTTTTCATATGAGGGTAGGTATATTGTCGTATGAACTTTTATAAACTGCCTTTTGTCATATCAAAGCATTAGATTTGTTGTATGAGCTTTGGTGAGATTCTGTTTTGGCGTATGACAGCTATTGTATTGTCATACGAGATTTGATACCAGTCTGTATTTTGTACTTTATCATTTTAAAAACAACAAGAATTTTTAGGGTTTCTCTTGAGCTAATTTCTGCTTTCTAATCTTTGGCATATCTTTGTTGGTCTCGATGCTATCTATTTTTGCAGCCTAACTGATTTTTTGCAGAACATTTTTTAGAAAGATTTGCTTGCCAAAGCTACACTTGCACACTATTTTGATATAGCTACTAACGATTTATGTTTGTAGGTGTGTGTGTTATTTAGTGGACCTGTTATCTGCAACACGACACTTCAATAGATCATTATATTAGTGAAAACTTATAAAAAGCAAGGGTTTGAAGCTAAACAGTAAAACTGATCTATTGCTTCCTATCTAGGAGGAGTTTGAAGAATGTCATAATCATGCCCTCAGATTATGCACAAATCAGTGACATATACAACCTAAGAATGGAAGATTTGAATGAAAAACTAATCTAAATGATTAAGAAACATGCACATTAGCTCTAAATATGAAGATAATAACAATGCATAATATCAAATCTAAGATGCAATATAGATTCACAAATAATCTAAATAGCATAACAATGCTTTCAACTCTAAAAATTAAGGGCCTTTTGAGCTCAAAAACTCATTCTATTTATAGAAGCAAATGTGGAGAGAGAGATAGAGAGAGGGGACAAGGCCATTAATGGAGGTGTAAAAACTATTAATAAGGTGTAAGAGACATTAATGCCAAAGGCATTAATGAGACGGGCTTGAGGAATCTCCATTAATGATGCATTAATGAGAGAAATTAAGAGGCATGGTGAGGGTGTAAGAAGCATGGGTGAGGGTTAAGGGCCAAGCTTGAGAAGTTTGACTTTTGGGAGTGGGTTGGATTATTAATCACAGGATTAGGAATGTGACATCATTAGGAAGTGGATTAAGATGGGATTAAGATTAGGAGGCTTAGCATGGGGAGAATAGGTTGGGATGAGTTTGAACCCAAGGTTAAGGTGGTTGAAGTAGGTTAGGTAGAGGGAATATTAATGAAATGAATTATATTTAATATATTCATTCAAAAATAGGGAAATTAATTATCTAAGCCTTTGATTGCTTTTGATAATTAATTAGGACTATAGCCAATTAATTAGATTAATTTAGGCTAGAAGATAAGTTTTTGCAAGTGATGAAGTATAATAGGGATTTTATTTAATTCCCTTTGAATTAATTACCTTAGACATGTTTTGATTTGAATTAAATTGATTTGATTGGCTAAGGTGATTAATAAAATTTAGTGATTGAATCACTTAGGAGATTAAATTTGATTTGAATGAATTATGCCAGCCGATTGAAGAGTTGTCTGGACATAATTCAGGGTATGATCAAACTTATGGAAAATAGGGTCTATGGTCAGAGCATACCAAATTAGGGTGGTTACATTTTCCCCTCTTTGAATAGATGTGTGAGCAACACATTTGATTCAAATAAATTTTTTGATGTTTGACTTCAGAAAGATTGAGAATTTTTCTCACGATCAAATGAAATACCTGATGAGATTAGTCTCATACTTGTTTGAACTAAACTGGTAGAATTTACTTTGAACTTGATCGAACAAAGGTCAATACACAAAGATCTTAAAGATATCAATTCTGGACTTGGTTGTCATCCAAAGATTGATAATACTGATTCCAAACTTGGTTGTCATCCAAAAGTCAGTTTGAAGCTGCCAGGAGCTTAATAAGAATATAAGAAAAAGTAGACATAGGATATCCATCTTGTGAGAACCAAAGCCTTCGATCCAACAGTTCTGACTTAGTCAAGGAGTCATCATGCCTTTATTTTTTTCTATAACAAAGTCATTTTTAATGTTGTTTCGAGCAAGAATTTGATTGATGATAGTGTGATCATGCCCCTCAGAAATGAAATCAAAGGAAAGAATTAAAATCCCTCTATTTGAAATGATGTATCACTTGCAGCGAGCAGTTAGGTCAAGAAAGAATGATTTAGAAGAAGTGTACGCCCATTAGGTTGTGTCTAGCTTAAACTTGAAATTAAAACATAGACATACTACACATTTCTTTTTGATGTATTGCTTTATGGTTTATTCATTCTTTAGTTTATGTTTCAAGCTATGTGGTGAGATTTGTAATTATCTCTATTTTTTTCAGGAATTATGCCTGAGACACGAGCAGCTAGAGGTCATGGTAGGGGTAGGTCTGGTTCCCGTGTGGGAGGTCAATAGGCTAGCTCCTCCACTAGTGTTAGATAGGAGAGTGAGCAGCATCAGGACAGGGGTGAACAAAGGAGAGAGGATCAAGATGAGTCTGGGGGTTTGGATATTAGGCAGATTCTTCAGGCCATCCTAGATCACCTTCTTGAGAGATCTAGAGTGGAGCAAGAGGCATCTCATCACTCCCAGTAGGAGGAGAGAGAGAAATCTAGGAGCCCTCATGGGAGGACTATATCAGTGGATCCAGTAGTGGTTGCAGCCAACCACATGAGAGACCTGATGAGAGGAAAGGCTATTCCTTTCCCTGGATAGGATTATGGTTTAGAGGCAGAGACTTGGTTGATAGCTTTGGATAGAGTATTTACAATGCATCCCTTTAGTAGTAATACTAAAGTGAGATACATCGTGATGCAGTTGACACATTTTGCGGCTATCTGGTGGAAGATAGAGGAGCAAAAGCTAGGACTCTGTATGGAAACTATTACTTGGGAACTCTTTCTCGAGAAATTCAAGGATAGGTTCATGTTAGATCAGTGGAGGCATCAAAGAGCTAACGAGTTTCATAATCTTAGACAGTTGACGTTGACTGTGTAGCAGTACAAGCATTGTTTTTACGAGCTCAAGCAGTACACTGGATATAGCGAGGATACCACATTGGTGGTTCAACACTTTGTGTGAGAGCTTAATTCCCACATAGTAGGGGATGTGAAGCTCTTTGAGCCTAAGGACCTGAGAGCTATGGTTATTAAGGCCACCCTATCGGAGGCTAACTTGGCATTAGGCCATGGAGGTCGGATGGGTGCTCCTATAGGTGGTGCATCTTGTTTCGAGGTTAGAGGTAATCAGTCTCAAGGGACTGGGAACTTCAAGGAACCCCCTAGATCCTTTGTGGGTAATTAGAACTCACAGTAGAAGGTGACTCCTCCTCATGGTCAGAGCGGTGATACTCACTCTAGGGATTTTTGAGGTGGTCTACGTGCTAGGCGCAATTAGTCTAGTCAGCCTTCTCAGAGCATGCAGCAGGGTATCGGTAGAGATAGTTTTTAGCAGTCTAGTGCACCCTTTAATGGGAGAGTCAATTTTAGAGGCACAGGGTGTTTCACCTATGGACAGTTTGGCCACATTGTGGTGAATTTTCCATAATGTGCTTCTCAGTTTTCTGAGCAGAGACCTGCGACTTCCAAACCTACAGTTGGGAACATCAGTAGATATCATGGAGCATATGTAGCTTTGGATTATCATCCTTCAGTGTATCATCCTCCTATGATTGAGTCTATGGGTAGAGCGCCTGCAGCTGGGTTCCAGTTTCCTGTAGTGGGGAATTACCCTCAGAGTTCTAACTAGAGAGAAGGGAAAGGTCCTATGGGATCTACTCATTGAGTCTTATATGAATCATTAGGATGCTTCATGTTTATGGGAGTTGTATCCCTATTTGTTTTAGGCTTCCAGGAGTAAGCCTAATCCTAGGGGGGGTGGATGTAATACCCACTCATGTTTTCCTTTTTAGTTGTGATTTCGTACTCTTTTAGGCATTGGTTTTAGTTGATTGGCCAAATTTTTTTAGGCTATTTTCATGAGAGCTACTATTCTTTCAGTTGATGGTGACTATTGATTACGATGTTATGGATATTATCATGATGTGATGATTTATGTTTTGATTATGTTGCACTTACCCCATACTCTCATGTGTATGGTTGTCTTATATGTGAATGTACTTGTTGATGTGTTGTTGTGGTAGAGGATGGAGACGTAGTTACTTGCTTCGGTGAGATCCACACGTTCAACCAATCCCTATCATTGTTTGTGATATTATATTATGTATGTACATGTGTGTTCTTTGATGATAGGATTGTAGGTACATGGCATCATCTTCCCTGAATTGGCAGGAGTGAGCGTGCCCATAAATATTCATCTCAATGGTAAAGAGGGGAGGTAACATATAGATCCAAAACCCTAACCTAAGCCTAATCATCCTAATGTTGGATGAGTTTCAGTATGACTACCTTATCCAGATTTGTCCAGGTTGACAAAATTCGTATACCCTCTCTCTTGTGTATGTGTGTGTGTGTTGCTTGTTTATGCTTCAGGTGATTTTCGGATTATTGAGTGATTTTCCATATTCTGTGATTTAACGAATTATAGTTGAATTAATGATTTAATTATATCCTAAGTTTATTTTAAATAATTAATTAAATTGAAATATTTGAATATTTTGATTTAATTAAATATTTAATTGAAAACTATAGTAAATGTGCTTATATGATTAATTAAATAATTAAATATTTGGTTGCATGCATAATTGTGACATAAATATTTAATCTATTTAATTAAATATTTTATTAATTACATGTGCATAATTGTGTTGAAAAAAGTATTTCAAATTCAAAATATCTCAACTTGTAATTTGGAGTCAAAGTTGAGTTGCGGCAATAAAGCATATTTTATTTATTTAATTTGGATTTACTTTCAATTTTCAAGTTGAGTTAATTTAGGGATTGACTTGGGAGTTGTCATCAACCTTTGCATGTTTAGGGGAATTTGAATCTCTTTAAGGGGATTGGTCATTCATTCTCTCATAAGAGGTTTTTGAGAATTGGAGAGCTCTTGGTGATTTTGGGGTTTTTGAAGAAGTGTGGATTGTTGTGGATCCTTGTTGCTTTGAAGTTTTCAGGATTTTCTATTGCTTGTGTGTGTGTGCTCGAATCTTCATTATTGCCAGATCTATGGTTGAATTAGGCTTGAGGGTTTTCAGATTTGCTTTCATCCTCCAAGATACATTCTTCTGTTTCTTGCATTGGAATCAAAGTAGGTTTCATTTGCCATGTATGGGTTTCAATTTTGTAGATCTCAGGTTTTTTGTGTTGTTTAAGGGCATGTTCATCATTTTTGGCTTTTAAATGGCTTATGGTTGTGTCTATGTTTTTGGGTGTTTATAGAAACCCTAGATCTATACTTCTTTCATTTTCTATATTCTTAGCATCGTAGGGTTATGCTGTCAAAATTTTAGGAAGAAATTCCCTCTAGATCTCTTAGAAAATAAAAAATTAGCCCTTTGTATAGTTTATACTATAGGAGAAATTAAATTTATGATTTATTATGGTTTCGATGTTTTCAGTTATTTATGAAAGCTTAGATCTATTATTTTCATGTTAAAATATTTCTTAGCATAGTACCCTTATGCTCTCAAAATTTCGTGACTAGATCTCTCATTAAACTCCTAGAAATCAAAAAATTAAACTCTGATCTATAGTGTTAACTATAGAGGAAATAAATTAAATTATTTCCTAAGTGATTTCTTTGCTAAAAATTAAATCAAAAGAGAAAAACCACTTTCTGTAAAAATACAGACTGGTGTAAAAAAAAAAATTACTCAGAAAGGTAAAAGGTTTAAAAAAAATATAACCCCCTTTCTTAATTTGCATTTCTGTTTTCAGAATTCTTTTAAATTAAAAAAAAAGGATCCCTTTGGAATGCAAGTTGAATTGGCCTTCATGCATATATTAAAAATATTTAATAAATAAATTTAAAAGGAAAATTAAAAAAAAAACAAATGAAAAGTTACGCTTTATATAAATTTAAAAGTTTTGTTTTAAAAACTTTAGTATAAAGTGGGAGCGGTGGGGAGCGTGGGCTCCACCCACCCTCCACACTGGGCGTCAGGCCTGTGGCAGCCGGCACTACCGTAAGGCAGGCCGGTCTGCCAGTGGTGGTTACTGCGATGGGATGGGGTAGAGGGGTACGTGGGGTCCACGTCCCCTCCCCTATGTTTAGTGTTTCATTTTTTTTTTATTATTTAAAAAAAAAAGTATTTGTTATTAATTGTAATTTATTTTTTTTAAAAAGAAATGTTAATTTTTATTAAAATTTTAAATTTGTTTAATATTTAGTTTAGTTTAATTTTAATTTAGTTTATTTAATTTTTAAGTTAGCTTTTATTATATGTTAAATAGGTAGTTAGCATTTTTATTAGTAATTTTTAATTGGATATATATTAAATGATTAGATATATTGTAATGTCTTAATTATTAATTTGAATTAACAGGGGTATTAATTTTAAATTAATATATTAATTATTAATTATAGCTAATATTTTAATGTGATCTTCTAATAGACAGGGTTGATTAATTAAAAGTGATTATGGTTAATCTGGAGTTATTAATGGATAAAGTGAATTTGTTTTATGTATGTGGAGGGTTTTAATAAATGAAGATGTTCTCCATGTATGTTCATTTTTTCATTCTTTTAAGACGTTTTGTTTTTTATGCATCTGTATGGTTCTTTTGTGCTTATATATGTTGTTATTTAGGACATTAGACGACCTAGGATGTATACAGAGGCTGGGGGGTGTAATTATATTTCTGTTACTTCATGGCGTGTGTGTTGTCAGATATTACCCTAAACTGACCATGATGACCCTTTCAATTATGTTATTTGCTAGTGTACCTATGTGACCATTCCTGTTGTATGGGATACTGATTTGAGGTACACTAGGGTTGTGACCTATGCTAGATGTGTTAGGATCTCTGAGCCTAGGGTAGGTTACCTAGATGTGTAGTAGGGGGTGGCTTGCAATAAGTTTTGTGTCCATAAGTGACTTCTGGATTGCTTATTGTGGAGTTTCTTAATAAGTGATAACTAAAGACATATTTGGGGATATTAAAATGGATTAATAAGATGTGTCCTCACCCATTCTTGAGTGCTAGTATAGGCTAAGATGGTGTTGAGAAGATGTTAGTTGCCCTGCGAGGTACCTGACATAGTTAGTGGCCTTGTCAGTATGAGAGGACATTAGCTCCATGTATGGTCACTTAGGTGCCGAAATCCATTGTGATTATTAGGGCTGAACTTAAGGGTTAGACGTACATGATGACACCTTCCTTTACACATGCTAGTTTTCCTACGTTGTCAGTTGCCTCTGGATTAGTGAGTCTTACCTTTTATGATGATTAGTACACCAGATTAGAGAGCTATCAGGATCCCTTGCTTAGTGGTTATTCCTCTTTAGTTTTGGTTATCCGATTGGGATCTGTTGTTATCTCCTCAGCACGGTGGGGTGGACCTTTGTGGTTCCACATGGACGGGTGGTAGTGATTCTTTATCCATTGAGATTTGACATCCTTGTACCAGGTGCTTGATGGTTCTTTGCAGATGAGCTCTTTATGCTCCTTCATCATTTATTATGTAATTTCATTATTGTAAATCTTGTATTAGTGTATTGCATGTGATACATATTCTAGAAATTGTAATAGTAAGTAGATTAGAGTGATTACCACATACCTTGCGATGTGTGCAGTGGATGTGTGTTATGGTGGTTTCATGGTTATCCATGAGGTTTGTAATTATGGTTATGTAAGTGGTATTTGTTATGTTTAATCAGATGGAATCTTTTGTTATATTTTTAGTTGTGTTTTGCTTTAAGTAATTCAACGTCATGGGACTCTTGAGTTGTGTAGTCTATGTGTATCAATGGTAATCACTTCCGCATGATTGTATGTTTCTTTATGTTAACTTAAAAAAAAAATATTCAGCACACATAGTGACATGTTCTAGGTTAATCTCTCTTGGGTTCCCTGGCAGGGCGTTATAGTAAACACACGAGTACCAAGCTAATTATGTGAAAATATGAGTGGTGAGACTGATAAAAGGATGTTGGACCAATATTTTTGATGAAATGTGCAATTTTGAGAATACAGAACCTGGAAAATGGGTTTTTGGGACAGATGGAGCAATTCTGCATTTTTAGGAGTTGTCACAAAAAAATTACTACACTGTGTAAAATGCCTTAGACACCTTCGATTTGGTTCCTGATTGATCAAAAGGAGAACATAAATGGAGTTTCAGTTGCCTAAGAGGAGTTCCAGAACTCCTAAATAGCTCAAAAAAGCAAATATATAGGCTCAAATGTACTTTTTACCTATTCATTTTGACATTCATCCTTGGTAATTCTGAGAGCTCTGCAGAGAAGATGGTGATCCCCGTGCACATAAGAGAGAGTAGCTCAGGGATAGGATTACTGTTTTAGAGGCCAAGCTCACCACAACAGATGCCAGGATCACTATAGCAGATGCTTTGCTTACCGATAGAGATATACAGCTGGAGAGGCTTAGAGCAGAGAGGGATACACAGGCTCAGACTACAGTACACTAGGCACAAAGAACAACATAGAGTTATGCCTTATATCATGCTACAGTACTAGAGGGGGAGAGAGCCACATATTTTTCACGGTTGGCACAACAGTCAGAGGGGGCCATGCCACCTCTAGCAGCTCCATTTGTACCACCCCCTCCTCCTCCAAATCAGGGAGAGGGGGGAGTCATAGAGTATTTTGTACTTTGTCATATATTTTTGAGATCATATTGTATATCTGGATCCTTCTAAGATCATTCTTTTGTATGATGATACTTTATACATGTATATCTGATTCATCCTGACACTCTGATACTCTTTGTGTAGACTTGTGCCATAGTTTTGATCTGTACCATAGTCTTGATATATATATCTGATGTAACTATTTTTGATTCTTACATGTTTCATGAGTTCTCTTTTCTTTTTGATAGATGTTGTTGCACATGTTATTAGGTTTATCTTGGTCTCATGATGAGTTAGATTTTTAGATGATGACATCATTTATGCGTTTGGATTTATCACTGATATAAATGTGTTTCAAATGATACTATGTGAATATGCAAATGTATGTTTTTGATTTTTTCTTATGCAAGTAAAATGTATGGATGCACTTAGGATGTAGAAATAAATGTAATGCATAAATGCTTTATTTTTTGTATTTTTCTTATGTCTCTTTTACGAATGCAAAATGTATGCTATGGATGTGCAACAATATGAATATTAGTAATATTGAATTGATGTAATTAACTAGGATTTAGAATAAAATTGAAATCATTTTGAGCTCAGATTCCTTATGCTTTTGTTTCTTTCAAAAATGAATCATGCAATCCCTAAATGTAGCTATATGCAGACTCTTAGGACTTGTCACTAATTTGCAGATATTGTAACATTTTTATCATCATTGGGCACTTTTTGGAATGGATACCACCTGATAGTACAACCATCACTAATACCCACTGATATTATGAAAGTATGAATACTATGTTTATTGGATGAAATATCAAAAATAGACTTAGGCATCAAGGCATAGAAGCCAAGATAACAAGTTAGTCACCTTCCTTTTATTATATCAGATTCTGTGTAAGTGTAATGTAAGATATGTGACCCATAATGACCTTGAAAATTCATATCCTTGGGCACATTATGTTTCATACACCTTCGTGAGAATTTGAGTTAGAAAACAAACAAGGAAATTGTTTCAAACTCACCATAGTTTATGTTAGGATTGAATAATACTGAGAGGGGGGGGTGAATCAGTATTATAATAGTTAATTAAATTCTTTAACCACTTGAACATTAACCATATAATTGTAGTAAAGGAAATAACATAAACAAATAAGACATAACTCATAACACCATGATTTGTTTACGAGAAAACCCTTGCCAAGGGAAAACCCCGGTGGAGATGATACCCACAAGCATGCACTAAAGTATAATGTCCCTGTAAGGAGACCTAGCCCTTTTAGGAGCTGAATATTACATAGTACATTTCCCTGTTAGAGGAATAACAACCCTATTAAAGGTTCACAACACCCTGTTAGGGGCTAATGAGCTTACATCTCTTACAATGTAATTCTATTATAAAAGGTTCTCAGTCATGAACAAAAACAAGCATCACATATGCTTTGATAGTTCCTTTATAGCTCTGTCATTCTCTACTTTTCCATTCACATGTCTATTCTTCACTTTAATCTTTTACATGTGCCATTCATATCCACACTTTACAAAAAAAGATCTTACATATATATCTTTTGACTTTACAAAGTCGGCTCTTAGAATGAATATTACAAACAGTACTTAGTCGGCCTTCAATACACAATATATTTAATATAGTAAATATCAAATGCATAGTTGATGCTCTTTCATAATCAAAGTATAGACTATCAATAACAAAAATACAACTTTGATTCCCTAGAGTCCAAGTCATACTCCCTTATTATTCATTGTTGTCCAACTGCTCTGTGTCGATGTTCTCTGCTGTCTATCTGTCTTCAAATCCTTATAACTTATCATACACTTAACCAAATCCAAATAGATCTTAGGCATATGTCAAACATACTTCATACTATCTTCCACTAAGCTCGCATGCCTTAATTCATTGATCTTTGTCTTTGATATCAAAAACAATACTGTACCTCTGTTCCTGTACTTAGTCAATTTTGGACATACCAAAACTTAACTTCAAAACAATTGATCTTCAACCTAGATGTGTTTCCATAAATGAAAACCAAAAAATGAATCACATTACCCAAATTGACCACTTTCCAACAATCTCTCCATTTGGCATTGATGGCAACACTTAACAAAAAAACTAAGTGTTCCAACAAAACAAAACAGTCTCTCTTTCTTTTCTCTCTTCTCTTCTTTATTCATTTTTTTTGTTCTTTCTTCTCTTCTCTCCCTTTGAAAACAATGAAAAAGGTGCATACAAATAAGTATCACTTCTTTCTCACTAGCTTTAGAATGTCTTGGAAGGAGTCTTCCAAAATCTTCACTTTAGTGCTCCATGTCTTAAACAAAATCTGACTTATATGAATCAATCCATTCAATGCAAAAGATGTAGTTTCAACATTCTTCAAGTCTGTCGGTAGGCCTTTAGCCAATGAATCTGTAGTCTTTTATAGATCTATCATAATTTCCTCAAGTATTAATAGCTTCAGAGTAATGAAGTTCCTCAGCAAATTAAATCTATTTAGTACTCTCTCCTTCTCATTCTCCAATACACTGATCTTAGCCAATATCTTTGTCACTTCTATGACTAACTCTGTAGTGGACTGTGAAGATGTTTCACAACCATCCATTAGCTGGTTCAAATTTGCCCTTTCCTTGGCAATAATATCTTCAACATCTTGAATGTGTCTAATAGGATTCATGCTGTACCCAAATAACTTTCTCCCATGTGAAATGCAGTTCTTTGCATTTACCAAACAAGTTTTCACAACTCCTAAGTCCCATGAGATGGACTTGCATACCTTTATCAACTTCTTCTCTTTATATTTTTTCTCCGCTTTCTCCTCTGCAGTCTTCAAAAAAATTTCAAAGTGGCCATCAAACTCATCAAGTGTGATTTTCAAGTTCTCAATATCATCTTTGTTCTGGAATACTAAGGGTACTAGAAGAAATTTATTCATAGTATCAATAGCTCTTGAAATCACCTTTGTATTATTATCTCCTTTCTGTACTAATTTATCCTTTTCTTTGTTCAGTACAATGAATTCCAGTTTCACCAGTTCATCTTCATCCATATTATCTATATTTACATTACTACTTGCCAATAATAAGCTAGATGGCAAAGTTACCTCTTCCTTCTCATCTTCATTTTTCTTAGTCTTTTGTCCTTCATCCTCTTTATGCTCATCTTCCTTAATCTCCTCTTCCTTCTCTGGTTCATTAGCAATAGAAGTGTCCATGGTTCCTGCAAAAGGATCTTTCTCATCTTGTGAGGGGTCTAGTGTTACTACCACACCAGAAACATAGAAATCTGCAGTAGTGTCTCTTTTACTCTCTTCATCATTAGTCTCTATGTTCTTTGAGCTGTCATCCATACCCAATTATGTAGGTAAATCTATTTTAGGAGGTTGGGGCTTGACAAAAGTAGTTCTCAATAGTATCTTCTCAAGTGCCTTCTGAGTTTCCTCAGTTACTTCATCATATTTCCTTACCATTATCTTTAGTAGTTTGGCCTTTGTCCTCAACAGGAGTTTCAATTCTTTGACTATCATATCTCTCTCTTGTATGAATAACACAGGTAGCATGTCATCAATCTGTTTGTTTCTAATCTGATCATCTTCAGCTTGTGCCAAATGTTTTCTGCTTTCCAATTTAGTATATAAATCTAAGGGTATGCTTCCTTCAACTTCCAAAAGTGTCTTTTTGAAACTAAGCCAGTGATCTATCACAATGTCTTCAATCTTCAATTTATCACCTTCTTCATATCTATCATAATATTTGTCAATTGAAACCAATTTTCCTTATTCTATTGCTCTTTTCTTCAACATTTTAATGTCATGTTTCCATGCCTTATTCTTCTCAGTTTTCTTCTCTTCTTTAACTACATTCTTCTCTTTTGTCTGCATTATGGATCTAGTTACTCTAGGAGTTACTTCCTTCACTTGTTCTTCTTGCTGCTATGGTGGAGGTGTGTTATCAACCATAATTACTTTAGGGGTGGAAGGGGTATTTGAGCTTCCACTAGCTACTCCAAGGGATCTATCTGTCATCTTCTTCTTCATATCTTTTAGTTCTTCCTCAGATAGACCAGCCTTTACTCCATAATCATGAATAAGATTAGAAATCTTTCTCTTCCTCTGTCCTCTATTATGTTCTTCTCTTACTTTCTGTGACTTTTCTTCATATGTTCCCCATCTCTCTTCTGATGTATCAACTTCTGATGCAAGAATATGTTCTACTTGCATGGTGAGTACTTCAAAACTCACTTCATAGCCCATAGGGTAACACCATTTCTTTCTAGGGGTCACTGCCTCAAAACATACACAGTCTATTTCAACCATAAAACAAATTGTGTCCTTGTACTTCTCAATAATGTCCTCATGAAGTTTGTATCTACTCTTCATTTGTCTTTGTATAATTTTAATCATTGCAAATAGTTCTCCATCTACCCAAGTAGTGTTCTGTCTTCTGTAACTCTGTGAGATTAGTATACCAATAGGAGCTCCAATTTTCCAACCACTAGGGTGTAGACCAAGAAACTTACATTCAATGTGAATGAACATATGTACCAATAATGATCCAAACCTGAAAGTCTTTGTTCTATCCTTCTTCACAAGTTTTACATTCTCAAGAAATTGTTGTGCCAATACCTCACATAGGTTGTATTGTGTGTTTTATTTTATCATTCTTCATGCCATCATAATAACTCCAGTGGATACTAAGTTAGGTATGCCACTGTAAATTTTTTTGTAACCAAGTAACATTTCAATCAACCTTACATCTTGTTGGAAAATATCATTTACTGCCATTTCCCTTCTGTCTGAATTTGAGTGTGTTAGGGTTTCAACTTCTTTCTTGACATGTTTCTTTGCAATAGGTATAATTCTAGTGTTGTCTAAACCAGTAATATCATGAATTAGGTCACTACATATCTTCAGAGGTTGGCTACCAATCCATATGAGTTGGTCATGAACCCTTCTCATAAGTATTTTAAACCATCCTTTTTCGTCGAAGTCACACAAGTCCATATCTTCATTATAATTAATTGACTGACATGTATCTAGTCTTCCTTCATGACTCTGTTCTTAGTCATATCTTCCATTTCAGTGAGTATATCATCCTCTCCTAATGTGTCATACTTAAAATGTATATAAGCCCTGATGTCTTCTATGTGCAATACACCATGAGGGGTATGTGAAAATTCTCCTTCCAAATCCTCTTCACATGACTTAAAAGGATGTTTCTTGAATTTGTATCTAGGACAATCAACAACATCAAAATCACAGGTGCATCCATAGCTTAGATAATGTAGAATACCTTTCACATGTAAAAATCTGAGTTTATGCTTTGATCGATCACGCACGACAGGTGTAGAAATGTCTGAATACTTTTTCTCTTTGATCTCCTCAGCTCACTCCTTGTCAAATGATAGAAAGATAGATCATAACATGGTGCTTTATACATGTTAGGTTATAACTTTTCTTTTTCACTCCAAACTGTCTGGTCGGCTGCTAAGTCTTGCAATCAAAATATACAAGTCAGTTGATGATGCACTTTTAGATATATAATCCACAATGTAGACTCAACATATCCCCAAGCTCACATGAGCTCACTACATGATTTGTGGGGTAGGATAAATTATGATGTTTTGCATTTAATGCTCCCCTAAGGCCATTATCGACCGATTAGGTTGATTCTGTCTTGGTACCTTCAGGCGTAGATCCAGTAGCATCTACTGACTCTCCCTGAATCAATGTCTCACTAGTTTCTTTAATATTCTATATCTTACCACTGTTGCTATCTTCTGCTTTCTTAAAACAATTTTCAAAATCACTCTTCACATCTGCAATACTCTTTCCATTATCATTCTTTTGAGGTTTCATACGAGGTGGTGTTCTTCTATTATCTACTCCATTATACCTGCAAAACTTTGCTATATGTCCTGGATTATTGCATTTGTAACATATAGGATGTCTTCTTTCTTGATTAACTTGTAACTTATAGTACTTCACAATATGCCCAATGTTGTTACATTTGTAGCATATAGGTTTCATTGTAGGTTCTCTTCCATTGTCTTGTCTATAACCAGATTTTCTGCATTCTATCTTTTTGTGCCCATATCCATTATAGTTAAAACAATAACCAGAAAAGGTTCTAAAAGGTGTATAACCTCTACAATCTTTCTTCATGTGTCCAAATCTATTGCAGCCAAAGCATCTACCTCTAAAAGGTCTGATTTGCTATGTAGGTTCTTCAATAGATGGTTTCTTAGCATTAATCTTCTCAACTGATTTCTCTTCCTGATTCTTTGAACATTCAACTTCATTGAAGCCAATACCAGTCATGTTACCTATAGGTTTCTGCTTGTCTAGTTGTTCATCAATCAAATCTGATTGTGTTTCTCCAATTCTAAGTATTTGTTCTTGTAGCTGTCAGCTTCATCTTTCATCTGATTTTATGCATTATTCAAGGTTTCTTCAGCTTTCTTCTTAGCATCCTCCTATACCTATATTTCTTTATCCATATTTTTGTTCTCAAGCTTCAGAGTCTTAATCTCTTCTTTAAGTAGCTTCACCTAATCTGAATTGTCCTCATCCAAGTCTTCTTTTATTTGAACCACAAGATCTTCTCTCTGACTTCTGGAAAGTTCAATTTGTTCTTTCAGTTTCTTTATGAATTTCTCAGCTCTTCGGATATTAAACCTCAATTCACCATTTTCTACTTTAGCATTATCAAGGTCTTCAAGTCTAGCTTCAAAGTTCTCCTATAAACTGTTCAAATCCATTCTGATCTCCCTTAAGCTGTTAGGCTTTCTCTCCAAGGGCCAAAAGCTCTGATACCAATTGTTAGGATTGAATAATACTGAGAGGGGGGGTGAATCAGTATTATAACAGTTAATTAAATTCTTTAACCACTTGAACATTAACCATATAATTGCAGTAAAGGAAAGAACATAAATAAATAACACATAACTCATAACACCATGATTTTTTTACGAGGAAACCCTGGCCAAGGAAAAACCCTGGTGGGGATGATACCCACAAGCATGAACTAAAGTATAATGTCCCTATAAGGAGACCTAGCCCTATTAGGAGCTAAATATTACATAGTAAATTTCCATGTTAGAGGAATAACAACAAGGTTAAAGGTTCACAACACCCTATTAGGGGCCAATGAGCTTACAACTCTTACAATGTAGTTCTATTACAAAAGGTTCTCAGTCATGAACAAAAACAAGCATCACATATGCTTTGATAGTTCCTTTATAGCTTTTTCATACTTTGCTTTGCCATTCGCATGTCTGTTCTTCACTTTTCTCTTTTACATGTTCCATTCATATCTACACTTTACAAAAAAAGATCTTACATATATATCTTTTGACTTTACAAAGTCGGCTCTCAGAATGAATATTACAAATAGTACTTAGTCGGCCTTCAATACACAATACATTTAATATAGTAAATATCAAATGCATAGTCGGCGCTCTTGCATAATCAAAGTATAGACTATCAATAATAAAAATACAACTTTGATTCCTTGGAGTCCAAGTCATACTCCCTTATTCGTCGCTGCTGTCCAACTGCTCTATGTTTCTATTCTCTGCTATTTGTCTGTCTTCAAATCCTTATAACTTATCATACACTTAACCAAATCCAAATTGATCTTAGGCGTATGTCAGACATAATTCATACTGTCTTCCACTAAGCTTGCATGCCTTAATTCATCGATCTTTGTCTTCGATATCAAAAACAATACTGTACCTCTATTACTGTACTTAGTCGAATTTGGACATATCAAAACTTAACTTCAAAACAATCAATCTTCAACCTAGATGTGTTTCCATAAATGACAAACAAAAAGTGAATCAAATTACCCAAATTGATCACTTGCCAATAGTTTACACATAACAAAGATTGAGATATATGCGGCTATCCACTCATGTTGGAAGCTCTTACCATAAACATCCAAGTGAGGTGAAATTTATAGGATCATTTGGAACAATCACCATACGCAGAAAACCAAGAAAAAGTTATGCCCCTCATCCTTGCGACTCTTTGTCTTTGCACAGACATCATGGCGTAACTTGAAAGACATAAAAACCATCAATTGAGAATCAATCAAAGAAAACTTATAACTGCTTAGATGCCCCTAGTTAAAACATCATCGACACATAAAAGAGTCATAATCAAACCAAGATCAAACTATGTGCTTAAGTAGTATTTGAAAAATACTATTGATTCATTTTTCAAGTGCAGTAGAGATTTATCAATCAAAATTTGGAATTTAAGTAGTATGTTTTCCTGTCTGAGTGCATGTGAAAGTAATCATGTCAATAATTGCAATCCATGTAATGTTTTAGAAACATTGTGTAAAGTGTTGAAAAACACTAGTCCATTTTAAGTTCCTAGATGCTAAGTGTTTGAGAAACACTAGTGTGATGTCTATTACTGTGTTGGAGAGGCAAACCATCCTGGACCAGACACTTAGGACAACCTAGCAGACACAAACTGACCATGCTAGCAAAGATGCCCCCAGTGTAGTATGACTATTCCTAAGATGCAAACGCATACAAATCCCAAGCAAGGATAGGAAATTTGTAAGGAATCAAAGTCACGAAATAGAATAGGTGCGAGCATGAAAGTTTAGTGTTGTTAGTGTATTGATAGATAGAGTACAGAGTTCAAATGATGCCTGTTTTCCAGTGTGTAGAGGTTTTGTAAAAGATTACCAATTCTCAAGCATGATCTCATTTGTGTGCCCCCAATGTCTAGAAAGATGTAGGGTATTACAGATGGATTGATAGATCAGAAGTAGAGCTACAAAAGTGGATGAAGTGGGTGAATGTAACCCTCAAAGAGAGTCTCCTCAAGATTACCCAAGCTAGGGAAAAATAATATAGAAATGTAGGCTCATACAATGGTGCTAAATGCCAAATAGGATAATGACCTGATGTCATGAAAAGTATGTAGGATATCATGTAGTCCCAAAAGAGTGGACATGTCAAGAGAGTTCTTAGAACTTATTTTTCATTTTATTTTGTTCTTCCTTTTGATCAATACCAAGGGGTAAACTGATAGGATAGCACCATCAAGATAAGGGATGATGTAGGATTAGTGTGAGGGTAGTGAATTTGGACTTGGGATAAGAAAGATCACGATTGTGAGCAATGTACAAGAGAAAGTGAGTAAGATATACAATTTGTTCATGAATAGGCCCAACCTTGTCAATATCACCAGATGTAAAATGGATGAAAGATATGAGGGATATGATTTCATGGAAGGAACTTGCCCCCAAGTGAAGAGTCCAAGTAGGAGGAATTATGTGTAACACCTGTTTGCTAGATTTTCATTATGGTACTTATCCAAGGCACCACAAGAAGTGGTTTTCACCATAGGATGAATATTTTTCTCTTTACTTTTTCTACCAAGGCACCTGTTTACCAGGTTTTCACTGAGGCACTTTTTTTTTCAGATTTCAAGGAGGAACTTATGCATCTTTCTGTTGGGATAGTGCTCTTTTGAAAGATATGCTATGATAGGACAAGAACACTAAAAGTATGCTCAAATATGTTGATAAGGGGATGGATGAAATGTAGGGACCCAATATGGAAGGGTATGGTGACAAGATCAATATTGATACACTCTTTGAAGGGTAGTGTACAGATTGAGTTTTTGATGTATGAATGGATAGGGAGCTTGGTACACAAGGACCCAATATGGAGGAAGTATTCAAGGAAATGGATTTTGGGACATGAGGACCCAAAATAGAGTTAGAAGATGGAAATTGTGTGAAAGAAGATAAAGTGGAAGCCTTTGGAAGCTTGGACGCCAATTTTGATTTTTCATTTTTGTTCAATCCTTTTAAGAGAGACTTGGGAATCCACAAAACTTTTGATTTTCCTTTTCTTTTAGATGATTTAGAACATAATTCTTCCATGATGGATTTAGGAACCCATATTTTCTTTGATTTTATTCTTTGCTCAGTTTTGGAATGTACTTCTGCCATGATGGATTTAGGAAACCATATTTTCTTTGATATTATGTTCTTCTCTGTGGACCTTTGTGGTCTCTTGAATGTTTCTATTTTCTTTGTATTCACATGTCGATTAGATTAGACATAGTGATCTTCATATGTAAGTGGATTCTTGAATTTATGATGTCTTTGTTTGACACCCAAATTGCTTCCAAAAGAGGATTTATGGATGAATACGACCGATATGGATGGTTCATATGGATGTGTTGATATGGAGGTTTCAAAGATGCATGTTTTTTTTTTATCTTGATAGGAGATAGGATAAGTGGATGACAACCTAGGAGTGGAAGATGGAGGGATATATGGACCCAATATAGATGGAAGGTTTGAAGCTTTCCACTCTTGAACATATAGACCAAGGATAGATTTGGAAGATGGAGAAGGCTGATTCTTGCATGCAAATGAAGGAATATAAGGTGTGAAATGAATATCAACATCTTTAGAGTGAGCTTCCCAGCCAATGATCTTTTGTTTCAAATTCATCTTCATACCCATAGGCTCATGTGTAACTTTGATAGGAGCCATTTAAACCAGAAACCTTGATGCTTGAGGCAACTTATTGTCATGTAAGGGATTTGGAGGAATAATGGTTTCTTGAGGTGAATATGGAGGTTTATATGAAAGATGTGATGGAACATGCTATTTTTGACAAGGGTCTTTGTATAATGCAAGAAGAGTACCTTGCTCTTGATTTTCAATAGAATTTTTAGAAGTATTAAGATTTTGCTTAGGAGATGGAGGGCTATGTAGCTCTTGAGATGGAAGGGTATCTTCTTGAAAGAAATGAAAAGATACAAGGGGATCATCTTCATATTGTAGTGATATGGTATCTTCATCAAATGTTGGAGAGGATAGGATAATGACTTGATCTTGATCATTAGTAAGACTTGCTTCTTTTTTCTTTGTATTATCCTCTTGACATGGGTCCACTACAAAGTAAAAGATAGGAGTTTTAATCTTCATGAGGGATTCTTGAAGGATTGCTAGGGAATTATCCAAAATAGGCTTTGAAGTACATGAAAGTTGAGGGTCTTTGATCTTAGGAGCATGGAATGTACTTGCTACAAGATATAGATTAGCTTGGATTTCTTTTAAAGGCAGCCCTTGAGGGTAGACATAGTTATCATGAAAAGCATTAAGATCTTTGTGTGATGGAGGATATTTGGTTATCCTTGAAGCTTTGTCAGATGGAGGAATAGTGGAAGAAGTAGAAGTAGTATGTAGCTCATTTCTAGACATAGGTTCATGATTTTGATCATGCTTGAGATTGGTATCTTCATTTGATAATTCATTAGTATTGTCAACCTTTATTATGGAATCATCAATTAGATCTTGGATTTTATGTTTTAACTCCATGCAATGTGAAGTTTTCTGCTCATTATTTTGATGATAGGCACAATAGGTTCTCACAAATGACATTCCACATGAGGTAGTTTGAGGCAATGTGATGAGATTGTTTTCAAGAAGCTTTGCCAACATTGTTGTATAAGATCATCTCAAAGGAATAAATGTTTTATCCCTTGGAAATGTAGATCCACTTGAAATCTCCAAAGAGATGTTAGATTCAAGATTATGAGGATGTTGATCCAAGATAGGATCGACATGATCCTGTAAAATAATCTCTTGGTCAAAGATAGGATTACCATGAGTAGGTTTCTCCTTTTTTGAAGAATGTGAAGACATTTGTGTCCTCTAATCATAGAGAAGAGGAAAGATTGATCTTAGTGAAGACACCTTTGATGAGGTATCTTTTTATTCTTTGAAGTCTTGAATTTTAGATCTCAAAGCTTGCATTTTCTTAGATAAGGTTTTAATGAGAATCTCTTCTTCCTTGGTGTTAAGACCATAGGGTTTATCCCATTTATTTTTAGTCATCGTAAGATTGTCTTGATCAAAGTCTTAGAATGGTGCCAAAAGGATTTTTGAATTGTCCCCAAATGTGTGAGTTTGGGTTTGATGTTTCAAAGTAATTAATTCCAGCGTCAGAGGGTTAGAATTCCCTGATAGTGAGTTGGGAACCAATAAGAGTCGATTGTTTGAAGTAATTGACTCCAGCGTTAGAGGGTTAGAATGCCCTGATAGTGAGCTGGGAACCAATGAGATTCGATTGTTTGAAGTAAGTGACTCCAGCGTCAAAGGGTTAGAATACCCTGAAAGTGAGCTGGGAATCAAGTTGTTTAGTTGAGTGTAAAGACCACATGATTCGAGACCAACTATGAAGATCCAAAAGGACATGCAAGGTAGACTTATAAGCAAGTTGTAAAATAACAACAGATGGATAGTAACAGCAATAGGAACGGACTAAAGAGCCAAAAGGGTATCCAAAAGTACTAAATTCTTCTGAGAAACAAGTATGCAAGTGCACTCTGTCCTATATGTGACACTCTAAATGTGAGGTTTTGCTTAACCAGATGCGAGATTTGATATCCTTGATGCAACCTTTCTCCCCAGATGTGAGGCAGGATTTACCAGATGCGAGCCATCTCCCCAGATGCAATCTTTCTCCCTAGATGCAAGGCAAAATTTACCAGATACGACCCAGGATTTTAAATGCGACTTTCTGATCTTCTGTCAAGTTTTGTCTGATTTGTCTGACAGTAGGTTGTTTTTGAGACCTCTAGTGAGTGAAAAGTACAACATGTAGCCAAAGGATTGAATTTTGTTGCTTGTTTTGAAGGATTTAAATTTTTAGTGAGTTTTCAAACACATCAAACATTTTTGTATTTGTTAAAGGTGACCAAACACATCCTTACTCCCCATTTTCTAAGTAGAGGATGAAAATCCTTGCTCATAGACTTAGGTACACACTCAAATGCTAATCAGAATATGGCCATCACCAAGTATGCAATGGCTCTAGTCATGATGCCATATTAGCCGAATCCAAATGCAAGTGAGGGCACAATATCATGAGTGTCTTGGGGAAATTACTTTTTTCCTTGCACAAGGATTATCACTATTTCAAAGATGAATCAGGTAATCTTGACTATAAAGTTTGTTGTTTATGATGGGGAAATCCGTTTGAAATCTCCCATAGAATTGCACAAGGAAAAATTGAGGCATATAGCCCTATGAGTACTCAAATATGTGTAGTCTCACAAGCAAGATTCAAGCGGCTCTGCTCTACACATACCCAAGCATGTTCAAGGAATGATGTTGAAATTCAGAGAACAAAATTGACTGTGTCTTTCGAGGCTTTAGCCTACAAGGAAATAATTATTTATAGTGAGTTGGAAGGGTTGGCGTAAAACCTGTCCTCACTTGGGTCATTCTCGAGAGATTTTTTCCTCAACCGGCAGGCCCTCTACTGTTAAATAAGAATACAAAGGATTGGTAAGCGTAGGATTTCCAAATTTTCAAATTTTTGATTCTTCGAAAGAAGAAGAGCATACTTTCCTAGTCCATGCCATTTTCTCCCAATACACTTCAAGAAATTTTCATTCCCTCAAGCTATTTGAGATTGATTTAAACATTCCTAAATTATGAAAATATAGTACTTTGAAAGCAAAGTTTGATTTTTCAGTTTCCCCAAAATTAGGTGATTTACTTGTTCAATTACTATTTCCAAAATTTATACAATGAAGTTGTTAAATTATCCCACAAAATTTAATGATTTGTGTTGTTTAATTACTTTGCCAAAATGAAGTTTAAACAGTGAGTTTGTTTGCCTTGTTCAGTTACTCCAAATTCCTTTCAAATTTTAAATCAACATTTGATTTTCTGATTTTCCCTTAAAGGAAAAGAGCATACTTATCTGATTGATTTAAGAAATGAGTAGAAAATGTTCTTAGTGTGAAAAAAAACAAAAATGTAGGTCAAGACAAGGGGATGACAACCTACAAAACCACTAATTAGGAATCTTTCTCCTGCTCTTTTAGCTCTGACATCAATCTGCAAACACAAGTTAGGCAATGGAGCATGAAAAATTCTTAACCAGATACGATCCTAGAAATCCAAACTACGATGCAATATACCAGATGCAAGCCTCTGTTACCATATATGATAGAGTGATGACCAGATGCGAGCCTATACTGGAAATGATCCAGGAACTCCAAGAGACAATTTTTGAAATACGGGATGCGAGCCTAAATTCTGTGATGCAATGATTTCTCCCATATGTGAGCCTTGATGACCAAAACTGACCCTATTACAGAAACCTGGGAAGACAATTTAGTAAAAAATGAACTTGAAATGAGGCAAAATTTGAAATCGTGCCCCATGGTGGGCGCCAGAAATGTGTATTATTTAGTGGGCCTGTTATCTGCAACATGACACTTCAATAGATCATTATATTAGTGAAAACTTATAAAAAGTAAGGGTTTGAAGGTAAAAACTAAAACTGATCTATTTCTTCCTATCTAGGAGGAGTTTGAAGAATGCCATAATCATGCCCTCAGATTATGCATAAACCAGTGACATATACAACCTAAGAATGAAAGATTTGAATGAAAAACTAATCTAAATGATTAAGAAACGTGCATATTAGCTCTAAATATGAAGATAATAACAATGCATAATATCAAATCTAAGATGCAATATGGATTCACAAATAATCTAAACAGCATAACAATGCTTTCAACTCTGAAAATTAAGGGCCTTTTGAGCTCAAAAACTCATTCTATTTATAGAAGAAAATGTGGAGAGAGAGAGAGAGAGGGGACAAGGCCATTAATGGAGGTGTAAAAACCATTAATAAGGTGTAAGAGGCATTAATGCCAAAAAAATTAATGAGCCATGGGCTTGAAGAATCTCCATTAATGATACATTAATGAGAGAAATTAAGAGGCATGGTGAGGGTGTAAGAAGCATGGGTGAGGGTTTAGGGTCAAGCTTGAGAAGTTTGACTTTTGGGAGTGGGTTGGATTCCTAATCACAGGAATAGGAATGTGACATCATTAGGAAGTGGATTAAGATGGGATTAAGATTAGGAGGCTTAGCATGGGGGGAATAGGTTGGGATGAGTTTGAATCCAAGGTTAAGGTGGTTGAAGTAGGTTAGGTTAGAGGGAATATTAATGAAATGAATTATATTTAATATATTCATTCAAAAATAGGGAAATTAATTATCTAAGCCTTTGATTGCTTTTAATAATTATTTAGGACTATAGCCAATTAATTAGATTAATTTAGGATAGAAGATAGGTTTTTGCAACTGATGAGGTATAATAGGGATTTTATTTAATTCCTTTTGAATTAATTACCTTAGCCATATTTTGATTTGAATTGATTTGATTTGATTGGCTAAGGTGATTAATAAAATTTAGTGATTGAATCACTTAGGAGATTAAATTTGATTTGAATAAATTATGCCAGTCGATTGAAGAGTTGTCTGGACATAATTGGGGGTATGATCACACTTAGGGAAAATAGGGTCTATGGTCAGAGCACACCAAATTAGGGTGGTTACATTTGCCCCTCTTTGAATAGATGTGCGAGCAACGCATTTGATTCAAAGAAAGTTTATGATGTTTGACTTCATAAAGATTGAGAATTTTGCTCATGATCGAATGAAATGCCTGATGAGATCAGTCTCACAGTTGTTTGAACTAAACTAGTAGAATTGACTTTGAACTTGATTAAACAAAGGTCAATACAAAAAGATCTTAAAGATACCAATTCTAGAATTGGTTGTCATCCAAAGACTGATAATACTGATTTTGAATTTGGTTGTCATCCAAAAGTTAGTATGAAGCTGCTAGGAGCTTAATAAGAATCTAAGAAAAAGTAGACATAGGATATCCAGCTTGTGAGAACCGAAGCCTTCAATCCAACAGTTCTGACTTAGTCAAGGAGCCGTCATGCCTTTAGTTTTTTTTTATAACGAAGTTATTTTTAATGTTGTTTCAAGCAAGACTTTGATTGATGATAGTGTGATCATGAGAAATGCGTGTGTTATTTAGTGGACCTGTTATCTGCAACATGACACTTCAATAGATTATTATATTAGTGAAAACTTATAAAAAGCAAGGATTTGAAGCTAAACACTAAAACTGATCTATTGCTTCCTATCTAGGAGGAGTTTGAAGAATGCCATAATCATGCCCTCAGATTATGCACAAATCAATGACATATACAACCTAAGAATGGAAGATTTGAATGAAAAACTAATCTAAATGATTAAGAAACATGCATATTAGCTCTAAATATGAAGATAATAACAAGGCATAATATCAAATCTAAGATGCAATATGGATTCACAAATAATATAAACAACATAACAATGCTTTCAACTCTAAAAATTAAGGGCCTTTTGAGCTCAAAAACTCATTCTATTTATAGAAGAAAATGTGGAGAGAGAGGGGACAAGGCCATTAATGGAGGTGTAAAAACCATTAATAAGGTGTAAGAGGCATTAATACCAAAGGCATTAATGAGGCATGGGCTTGAGGAATCTCCATTAATGATGCATTAATGAGAGCAATACAAAGGCATGGTGAGGGTGTAAGAAGCATGGGTGAGGGTTTAGGGTCAAGCTTGAGAAGTTTGACTTTTGGAAGTGGGTTGGATTCCTAATCACAGGATTAGGAATGTGACATCATTAGGAAGTGGATTAAGATGGGATTAAGATTAGGAGGAGGCTTAGCATGGGGGGAATAGGTTGGGATGAGTTTGAACCCAAGGTTAAGGTGGTTGAAGTAGGTTAGATTAGGGAAATATTAATGAAATGAATTATATTTAATATATTCATTCAAAAATAGGGAAATTAATTATCTAAGCCTTTGATTGCTTTTGATAATTAATTAGGACTATAGCCAATTAATTAGATTAATTTAGGCTAGAAGATAGGTTTTTTGCAAGTGATGAGGTATAATGGGGATTTTATTTAATTCCTTTTGAATTAATTACCTTAGCCATGTTTTGATTTGAATTGAATTGATTTGATTGGCTAAGGTGATTAATAAAATTTAGTGATTGAATCACTTAAGAGATTAAATTTGATTTGAATGAATTATGTCAGCCAATTGAAGAGTTATTTGGACATAATTGGGGGTATGATCACACTTAGGGAAAATAGGGTCTATGGCCATAGCACACCAAATTAGGGTGGTTACAGTAGGACGCTTGACAAAGAAAGTGTGAAATTACTAATGGTTGTGTTTGCAGGTTGCCTTGAAATCAAATCAACCAAATGACTGTGCTTGTTAGCATTTTCTTTTGATTCATAGGAACATAGATTAATTAGAGGGATCTTTTTGTTTGGTTTGAAGCAAGTGTTAGGGGAGTATGCTCTCTTTCCTTTGGGAAGATAAAAAACCTAGACTCACTTTCTTTGTACTAAGAAATTAAATCTTTGGGAAAAAACTTAAAGCCTATATTGTGTGTGTGTGGAGAAAATGATACTGGATAGGAGAGTATGCTCTTTTCCCCTTGAAGGAAAATCAGAAATATAGACTAATTTTTGTTGCCAATCCATTTAATTTTCAAGCTAAACCTTTAGAGGACCTTCCAAGGGAGAAATCTCTTGGGAACGACCTAAGTGGGGAACAAGATGACCTGGCTACTTCTATTAGAAACAATGAGAGGGGGGGTGAATCAATGTTTGGCAATTTAATTTATTTCAGCAACTTGAAAATTAAATCAAAATAGATAACAGATAAAGCATAACACAATAACACATAACACAAGATATGTTTACAGGAAACCTTGATCAGAGGAAAACCCTGGGGGGAATTAGTACCCACAAATAATTGTACTAATCTTATGAACTTGTTAGAGTTCCTTTGCCCTGTTAGGAGCAGTTTTTACAATATAAGTACGATGATCCTGTTAGGAATCTTTACAAAACCCTGTTAAAGGTGGATGGCTCACTTCCAGAGCTCACTACTCAATAAGAAGAAGGCTACAACCTCCTGATAATAGATACTCACAATATATGAAAGTAGAACTATTGTTATGACACTACTTGTCTGATCAGTTCCTCTTGTGCATTGAAACTCTAATCACTGGTAGAGATTTTTTCATACTGATTATTCTTCTTTCTCTGCTATCTTACTTATAATAATTCTCTTTCAACCATTCAACACTCTAATACAAAATACATGTTAAGTATATATACATACTCAATAGACACGACCGAAGACTAGGACTTAGCCAGCCCAAAAACAACATACACAACGCTTCCAAATGAATTGGCTTAAGCATGTTTACATGAGTGCTAATAACATAATTACAAACATATTACAATAGGCACATAGCCATTACAAAAAATAATAATATGCGCTAATCAAAATCTAAAGTCGGCTCCATGTTCTATTTGTTGAACTGCTAGTGGCACTTGAACTTGCTATAACTTCTTCATACTATCATATCTTACCATGCGTGTGTAAAATAAGCATAAAAACATATTATAAAGTTTAAGTACAAAGGCGCATACTCTAACTCAATCGTACATACATGTACTGGTGCTCTGATCAACTATATACCTCTATTCTGTTATGCTTTCTATACTTAGCCAAATCTTGATCTTCAAAGTTTGTGAGCTTACTGTCAAAACTTCATATGAATTTGTTGCCATAATGAAAACACAAAACTAGTCATATAATCCTTGTAGTGTCAACTTGCCAACAAACTCCACCCCGCTCTAATCAAATGCTTCCTTCAATCCAAAGAGAGGGAAGACATGGATATTTCTATCTTTAATGCTTTCTCACTTGTAGGGCCTTGTTGCCCTAGTCTTGCTAAGCAAGAGCTACATTTGATTGGGCACTTGTAGGGCCATTTTTGGTCTCAATCTTGTTTATAAGACTACAAGGGAGATACATTCAACTTGTGTAGGTCCAAGAGGTCTCAATCTTGCATGCAAGACTATACATTTTGGGTGCTTGTAGGGCTATATGCCTTAATTTTGCTTGCAAAACTACAAGGGATAGTCATGAACGGAAGAAATTACTACACACCTTTAGATAGAGGCTACCCGATCTACCTCCGAATGTATCATAATATTTGTGCAAGGATCGATCCAAGTGGACTTTACCCGGATTACCCCAAGATTTTACACCCAACATATGTATTCCCAAGGATGTTTTAAAGCATAAATGTGGCATGGGGGAGCTTATGCAATTCGAGCATTGAGTCTCTTTCTAAAACCCACAATGTGCCTAGTCTCGAAAAAAGCCAATATCACTTTGTGTGAGGCAAAGGAATATCAAGCGTGGGAAAAGATTGTGATACTAAGCCAAATTGACTATAGGGTAGAAAGTGTTTGGTTCTTCACACTTTGTGTTTGATGTGCATGTACACCTTGAAACTTGACAATATCTCTCAAACATAAACACTTTGACAACAGACAAAAGAAAAACATCAAGACTTTCACCTCAAACTTTAGATGAAATTGTCCAAAAAAAATTCTTGCACACAAGTGGCAAACTATCCCAGAATCTTTTGTCATTTTAGACTATTGCATTTTTCGTATGGAAACACATCCAGGGGCATAAAACCATATGAAGACTCATGTATTGTCATTTGAAGACCCCTGTATTGTTGTATGAGACTTGAGTTGGAAACAGTCTAGTATTGAAATATTTGTCCTTTGGTCACATCTTTATAACAACAACTATCATACGTTGTCATGGTCTTTTTAGCTCTCGAATATGGTGGTTATACTTGTCATTGTCCTTTTGTCCTAGTTTTTTTTCTGCAACCCTCTCAATCATATTGGCTCTTTTATTCTTGGTTCTTTATCAAATTTGTCGCAAGTGTTGTCTTAGCAGGTATTCAGACCTCAAACGCATGATACCTTGCACAAGTTCAAAAACCAAACCAACCTTTTCTTCATCAAAAAAATCTGTAAGCTTTGACAATTGACTTGAAACATTGATCCTCTAGCAACGTTAGTCACAGATTTTCATACATGGTCCAAATGAGAAGTCAAAAGGCTGATCTCAATTCTAAGGGAAAAGATATAGATGACTTTGCTCAAGACTTACCTTCTTGTTAGAAACCAAAGAGGGACCAAGAGATCTCATTCAAGGACACTCTAGATCCACAACCAACAATACCATTGTTTGATTCCTCAAACTTGGCTGCCCACAACACATCAACTATGTCGGCCTATGATTGGGGGTCTCAACATGAACATCAAAGTCAGCATACTAGTGATTCTTCTTCTATAGAAGAACCCACTTCTGAAGAGATTAGGAAGTGTCAAAAAGACAAACATTTTCAGAAGATGATGCAAGCCATCATGTAATTAGACAAGGATAAGTATTTTATGCATCTAGCATCAACAGGTGTCAAACTTCCACCTGATTTCAACATTGAGGGACTCATACAACAAGAGGAAGAGTCACCCATCACTATTCTTAATCAAAAATAGAAAGATATGAGATGTGAGTTAAGGGAACTTAAGAAGGCAAAAGAACAACCTCCCAGTAAATACTCATTGGAGTCCATATGCCCATTCTCATTTTCCAAAAACTTGCACATGCCACCTTTTCCTCCAAAGGTTGAAATCCCTAAATATGATAAATACAATGGGGAAGGTGATCCTCAAGATCATGTGAGGGAATTCTATGCCATTAGCATGGATTTTATGCATGAATGAACATATTTGATGTGACTATTCCCCTGAAGTCTTAGCGGCCACGCCCTGGAATGGTTCACAAAACTCACACTAGGCATACAAATGTTTGATGAACTGGTTCAAAAATTTATCCAAAACTACGCTTACAACATCTTACACACGGTCACTATGCTCAACCTTTGTAACACCAAGCAGCATACGGGTGAGCCTTTTGTTAATTTTCTCCAAAGATGGAGAAGGGTATTTGCAAGGTATCCTAGACAAATACTAGAGCCAGAAAAGATCAACATCTTCATCAATAATCTGGTTCCTGAAATGAACTATGTAATGCAAATGCAAAAACATACCTCCTTCAGTGACTTGGTTGATACTGCCATGAGAATCAAAGATGTCCTCATCAGAAAAGGGGACATTACTTTGAATAAGGACAACAAATCCAACAACAATAACAATAATAAGGATAAGAGAAAATACTAGAAAAAGAACCACAACGTAGTTAATGATGGCGTTGTGGATTCACCCAAAATCAAATCTAATGAACCAATATTCAAACTTACTACTAGCATGCAGGGTGCCAGGCAAAGTTCAGTTGCTCCTAAAAATTCTAAAAGCACTGAAGATGCGCAAAAGGACAAGGCACCATGGATCCCTCGACCTAAACAAAATTTCACTCCTCTTGGAGAACCCTTGGAAGATGCACTAAAAACATTGGTTGCCAATAAGATTATTACGATTCCTAATTCAAAACCATGGGAACCTGAGGTAAAACCAAAATGGTGGAATGACGACCACTACTATGAATTTCATAAAAATAAAGGGCACTTGACGAATGACTGTATGAAGTTGAAACATGTGATACAAGATATAATTGATAACAAAACCACCACGGTCGGTACTCATAGATAACATGATGATCATAAAGCCTTAAAACAACCCTTTCTATCTTATGAGAAGGGAAAATCATCACAAACTATAGGAGCCACTAAAAATCATACATATGCCAACATTGACAATGTGATCCACATGCTTGAACCCTCAGACAATTCGTCAATGTTATCGTTATCAAAGATAAGGAACCTGATTCTGCTAACGCAGTTACTAGAGGTCAAACCAAAGTCACCCTTAAGGGAGTGGAATCCACATCTAAACAAACAATGGTACTAATAGACAAACTATTTTCATCTAAGCAAGTCTCTACAAGCTACAATTTGATTGACCAATTGCAACGAACTCCTGCTCATATTTCTATATTAGAATTGTTGAAACTATCACCCTCACACAAGGAAGTCCTTGAAACTATGCTTATCAAAACCAATATTCCTAAAGACCTTTATATCAGTCGATTTTAGACCATGGTTAATCATCTGACTACCCCTCACTATCTCTCTTTCTCAGAGGAAGACGACAAAGCTCTTAGTCACCCACATAATCAGCCTTTGCACATAGAGGTTTTGATTCATAAACACCAGGTCATGTGTGTTTTGATAGATGGAGGCACTGGGTTAAATATTTTTACCCTCAAGCTAGTTGCATCATTGGGATTTTATGAGCATACTATTGATACTCAAAGAAAAATTACTATTAAAGCATATGATGAGGAAGATCAATCATCCAGAGGACTTATAGTACTCTTGATCAAGGTAGGTTCTATTGAAAGAAATGTCACATGCCAAGTACTTGACCTACCTCTTGCATACAATATACTTCTAGGGAGACCTTGGATCCATGATATGCAGGCGGTCCCATCCACATATCACCAATGTGTGAAATTTCCCTATAACAGAGTAGAAGTGACCATTCTAGTTGATAGAACTTACTCCTGTAACACCTTGAAGCAAGATGACATCATGGTTCCAAACAATAAGGAGACATTACCAAATTATGAATAAACTCAAAAGGCACTTATGCAAAGCCTTGAGGCAAAACTTAAGATTCACAACACAAGCATGAGGGAATATCAACTGACTTCTCTCCCTACCTCTCCCAGATCTTATGGCATGCCATCCTCATCTTTCCCACCTTCGAATAGAAAACAAGTAGAAATACATGAGGGAACATGAATGGTCAAGGCACGGGTATCTCTTTCAGAGGAAAATGAAGAAAAGGTTGTTCTTGCCTGGTTATATAAAGATGAAGAGCAAACTAACGAAGTGACACATGTGGAGATCTACCTAGATAAATATGGGAAAGGATATCATATGATGAGACAAATGGGATATGCAGGTAAAAGACCCTTGGGTAAGGATAAAGGCCTTGTGGAGCCTCTCCATGCAGAATTTTGAGATCCCACAGATAAAAATGGTGTAGGGTACCATGAGAACAAAGTTCATTCTCCTCCTAAAAAATATTCATCCTAAAAACACTCACATAGATACCTATAATACAAACACTGATAGAAGAGATGAAATCATCCCTCTCCCCTTTGAGCTATTGATGAGTGCCACTACTGACAATCTGACATACCAAGGAGAACCATATGTCCCCTCATTCTATAGAGCTTCCTTTGAAACAAATGGGTCCAACACTACAAGTACTACAAAAGTACCATCCCAAGGATCGAAAGATAGACACCCTAACTGGGGGAAATTGTCTTCACCTCCCATGTCCTTTACTTACCACACTTTTCAAATGATGGAGTGCATGTTGTTGAAGAGGTCTCTCCTCACGCCTCTAAAAAATCAGAAGACGATTCCACTCAACATGAAACAGATAAGAAAAATGAAAACAATAATTATCTAAGTGTCCCTAGGACTCTCTCTCATTTTTTGGAAGACAGAGATCAAGCTCCTATTCAATTTGACAATGGTCCAGGCAATACCCTATCAGAGCAGCATCCTAATCGGGGGAAAATTGTGGCTCCTGCGCATGTGTTAGAATTACCCCATTCAATTGAATCAAACTCTAATGAGTATGAATGGGACTCCTTCTCTGATGCTACAATGGATATTGAAGTGGATGTGGTTCACAACTTCGCATCATATGTCTTACATGAAGACAATGTTCACACCAATGAACCGCTGAGTGAACACCCCGAACTAGAAACCATTCTCATTCCCAATGATGACTCTGAAGAAGAAGACATGCCGCCTCTTCCATGCAACACAAACTAGAATCTTGGGAGAGAGCCCAAGAATTCTCTTGCATCAGCTACTCTGGACTGGAATACCGACAAAAATTCTAGCCATGCCAACGTGTCAACCAATAATAGAAGTGATCATATCTCCACTAGCTACTATCATGATTTTAATAATGGATGATGGGCACAATGGGAGCATGAAATAGAAGAAAGTGATGATACTTGGGATCTCATAGATCTTCAAGAACTAAACATGGCTCCTCCACCATGTGTTCTATGTAGGGGAATTCAAGTTATGCTAATGAGTGTATTTTTAGAATGTATGACCGATCAAGAAACAAGAGAAGGCACCAACACTAGGTCAAATGGATCAAATCCTCAGACTACTAGCAATGACCCCACTAGACGCACTAGGACAAATTGTAGTATAGGAAACCCTTCAGAGAGTGCTATCACTAATATCCTCTTACCCATTGAAGACCATGATTCAGATAACTTGGTGCTATCCTTGGAACCTGTTGAGTCCTTACCTCTTATCCATCCTGAACTAATTGACTGGAACCATGATGCATCCCTGGACCTCATTTCTGCTCCTAACAACTACACTTTGGCCTACTACCTAAATGCTATTGAACCTCTCACCTCTTCCACTAGTGCAATGAGTGTAAGCATGATAGAGGGGGACATCAAGTTCCTCAGCCTAAAAAGAAAAGATAAAAAGAAAAAAAAGACTGATGGTGAAAACCACTTTGTGGCAGTGCCAAATCCAAAAATAGTAAAAAAAAAGGCATATCTGATAGTGAAAACCTTTCTAAGGCACCCGAGGATGGGGAACTTGATCTCCTCCCTAATCATCTTTAAGAAAGATCTTTAGTGCTGATAAAACTAATACAAGCAGTGAATTTGGGAACAACAGAAGCTCCTCAACTCATCTACCTAGCACAATCTTTGTCAGAACAAGAAAAGAAAGAATTCATCTAATTCTTCACAAAAAAGAAAATCAACTTTGCTTGGTCTTATTCAGATTTGCCTGGGTTGGACACAAATTTGATTATGCACCATTTATCAATTGCTCTAGGAGTCAAACTAGTCAAACAAAATCTCCAAAAGATGCATCCTCATGTCGCATTATTAGTCAAAGCTGAATTGGAAAAACTGCTGAAAGCTAACTTCATTCATGCTATAGTCTACACAGATTGGATTTCTAACATCATCCCGATGACTAAACATGACAAGTCCATTCGAGTTTGCATAGACTTCAGAGATCTGAACAAGGCTTATCCCAAGGATGACTTCCCATTGCATAATATTGATATGATTATGGATCTCATGGCTGGTTATGAAATGCACTCACTAATGGATGGATTTTCCGACTACAATTAGATACGAATAGCCCCCAAAGATTAGGAGAAAATCGCTTTTACCTATGCATGGGGCATGTTTTGTTGGAATGTCATGCCTTTTGGTCTCAAAAATGCTGGGGAAACCTAAGAGAGCTATGAACACCACATTCCATGATATAATGCATAGAAATATGGAGGATTATGTAGATGAAACTATGGCTAAATCAGAAAGAAGGGCCACTCACCTGAAAGACTTAGAAAAGATTCTAGACAAAATGGAAGAATTTAAGCTTAGACTAAACCCTAAGAAGTGTGCTTTCGGTGTAACCTTTGGAAATATGATAGGATATATTGTTTTGGCCAAAGGAATTGAGGTTGCCCCTAAAAAGGTAGAGACAATAATCAGAATGCAACCTCCTCGCAATATCAGTCAGGTTAGGGCTCTACAAGGATAACTCCAATCCATTAGAAGATTTATATCCCAACTAGCAGATAAAGAACAACCTTTCACAAAAAACATTGCATAAAGGATTTACCTTCGGCTGGGATGAAGGGTGTGAAAAGAAATTCCAACAAATCAAAGAATATCTTGCTAATCCACCCGTATTGATGACACCTATTCCAAGAAAGCCTCTCCTTCTATACATCTTAGCTACAGACACATCCCTGGGAGCTTTTTTGGCACAACAAGATGAGATAGGAAAGGAAAGAGCTATATAATACATAAGTAGGACCATGGTGTCTTACGAACATAACTACACCATCATTGAGAAAGCTTGCCTCGCTGTAGTTTTTGCTTCTCAAAAACTAAGACACTATATGATGGCACATTCTATTAAGCTAATTGCCAAAATAGATCCTCTCAAATACTTACTAAACAAAGAAACTCTTAGAGGTAGGTTAGCTAAATGGGTTATGGTCCTCAACAAATTTGATATCAAATACATTGACATAAAATAAATTAAAGGACAAGTTATTTCTAATCACCTGACTGATGCTCCTTTGCATGACACACAACCACTACTGATAGAATTTCCTGATGAAGCAATTTTGTATCTTACAAAACACACCTGGACAATGTTCTTTGATGGATCCTTTACACAAAAAGGAGCTGGTACTGGAACCCTCTTTATCACACCACAAGGATATAAGATACCAAAGGCTTACAAGATGATGTTCCCTTGCACTAACAACATCACAGAATACAAAGCCTTGGAAAATAGTCTAAATATGTATATCAAATGGAAAATCATTGAATTACATATCTATGGTGACTCACAGCTGGTCATTGATTGGGTCAATGACCAATATCAAACAAGGGATATAAATGGATGGTTGACACTCTCAAGAAATATTTTGTATTTATTACTTTCCAACATATACCAAGAGAAGCAAATAAAGCAGCCGATGCAATGGCCACCTTGGCCTCCATGATACAACTTGAAGAACATCACGCTCTCTATGACTTCCTGGTGGAAGAGATCCTCTTTCCTGTCTATGATTCCCTAGAATCTCAAGTCGTGTGCTCCCTAGTGGGTACTGACTCTTCCTGTTACACTCATATCTACTCTTACCTCCAAAACCAAAATTTTCCAAATAACCTATCAAAAAATGAAAAAAGAAGCCTTATAAGGAATGCATCCTATTACCTGACCATGGCTAATGACCTATATAGAAGAGGTCTTGACACTACTCTCCTTAGGTGTCTAGAACACGATGAGTCCAAACACACACTAGAAGAAGTCCACGAAGGTGTTTGTGGATCTCATTTGAATGGTCTTTCGTTAGCTGAGAAAATCCTCCGAGCAGGGTATTACAGGCCCTCTATGGAAAAAGATGCCATACATTTTGCTAAAACATGCAAGAAGTGACAAACTCATGGCCATTTGATTCATGCTCCTGCACGTGAGCTATTACCTTTTGTTACCCATTGGCCATTTCAATAATGGTCCTTTGACCTGATTGGGAAAATCTACCCATCATCTTCAGGTGGACACAAATTCATTATAATAGCCATGAAATACTTCACAAAATGGGTTGAAGCAGTCCCTTTGATCAAAGCTACGAGTAAAAAAGTATCCATTATTATCCTCAATTATATCATCTACAGATACGATATCCCCTCATCTATTGTGATAGATAATGGGGGACAATTTAGAAATATATACATGGACGAACTTTGTGACAAGTTCAAAATCACCCAACACTATTCTTCTACTTACTATCCTCAAGGGAATGGACAAGCTGAGGCCTCTAATAAGAACATATTGAAGATCTTACACCGAATAGTGAGCAAGACTGGAAAGGATTGGCATCTTCAACTCAATCTAGCCTTATGGGCTTATAGAACAAATATTAGAACACCTACAAGCGAAACAACATTTTCTTTGGTATATGGCATAGAGGTTGTATTGCCCATTGAGGTAGAAATACCTTCACTCTGAGTCAACATACATGGACTCATCACAGATGAAGAATATCATATTTACAGAATCCAAGAGCTAGAAATACTCGATGAGCGTAGAAAAGTAGCATTTGACCATCTGAGGGTCTATTAGAAGAGAATGTCTCGAGGCTACAACAAAAAAGTGAGACCTAGAGAATTTCAGGTCGGGGACCTTGTGCTCAAAGAAAATCCTAAAAATCAACAGCATCATGAACAAAAGGGGAAGTTTGAACCCAATTGGATGGGTCCCTTTGTGATCACCATGACATTCGACTCTGGGGCCTATCAACTATCAACTCCAGAAGGGGATACCTTTATTGATCCCATCAATACTCTCCACCTAAAAAAATTCTATTCTTGAGCATTCTTGCTTGTCAGTAGCATGTGTGTGTGTGTCTATATATATATATATGATCCTGAAAAAATATCAAAAACAACAAAAAAAATAAAAAGTCAAAAACATTTGGAAAATGTCCTGAAAAAATGACTGTCTTGATGAAAACTTGGCAAACAGGCACCTCGATGAATCAATCAAAAAAAAAATTCAAAAAAAAAAAAACAAAAAATTGAAAATCAAGAAAAGTGCCTTGGTGAAAACTTGGAAACAGGCACCCTGGTAGCAAAAATAAAATCTCTGCCAAGTGGTGAAAACCTGACAACAAGCGCCACTTGTAAACTCAACGCTCCATCTATCAACACATATCTTGGCTCATCTCATAAGTGGAATGATCTCCATACTTCTTTGAGCTATCATATCAAGTTAGTCCTTGCTTCACTGATTGAAGCCATCTTAAGGTCTGGTTTAGGCCTCCCACTTTTCAAATCTTGTCAGTCAACCTGTTAGGTCCTCACAATTGGTCTTTTTCTCTAGATAGTTTTCCACTGACACATTGGTGTTTTTCAACACATTAATCAACAATTTTTCTCAACACTCCCTTTTGGACAAAACCTATGTTCCTAAACACAACATCAGATAACATAATGCAATAACACACACGATGGTGTTTCTCAACACTCACCTCACCAACAAGATTAAACTTACTAAATGATTGTTGATAATTTTCTTGTATGTTGTCTGTTATCAATGATTTCTCATGTTTTCTTTGATTGCTTCTTGTTGGTGTAGTTCCAATGATCCTTATGTCAAGACAGTAGGGTGTATGTGGTAAGAGCTTCCGCATTCAGGTGGATAAGCCACACATCCCTCAATCTTACTCTCTTGCACCATAAGGCAAGGTTGGTACCATTTCCTTGTATGTTATTCTTCTTGTTTCAACAACAATGCACTCATGGTTATCTTGGCCCTGAATGAATTGGTGCTAGTGTATTGTTCTTATATCAAAACTAGAAATGTTGTTTAGGTCATCTCAACACTTGTGCCTAGATGCTTACATCTATTTCTCACATCTATCCAATGAAGGGTCATATTCATATCTTTATAGCTCCTGAGGTGCTAGTAAGGATTGTACTGACTCCAATGTCCCAACTGTCCAAGTGATGAAAAATATAGCGACTACAAAAATTGGTGACTTGACTTGTGTCATAGGTTGCATTTTTAGGCTTGCATAATAGAATCATAACATGCTTCACCCAATCATCTAAACATAGAGCTATCCCTATAACCAGTTGATCTTCTAATCCTCTACTGACATAATAAACTACATTTCATCTCCTTAAGGTTACCTACCTTCACACAAAGTTAATGACAAGAACAAGAGCATGACATACAGTCATCACAAACGAAACATGTATAAGTTACAATTACCACCTATGATCTAAGCTACAAAAATCATATAACATCAACATATCATACAACAACAAAATCATATAGCAACAAGAGATATGAATAGAGATAAAGACAAGATAACATATTGAGCACCAAAATGGATCATCATATATATATAT
>MU224428.1:1651892-1676949 GCA_018584345.1 Thuja plicata | reverse complement strand
GATCCATGGTGCCAAACAATGTGGAGAACTTGTCCCACATATCCCTGGGTGTAGTCAAACCATCCAGGTGGAACAACAACCCATCTGAAATGTTCATGGCAATGAGGCCCATTGCCTCATCCATTCTATTCCTATGCATAAGAGCCTCATAAGGCCTCTGAAGAACTGGCTGAACCGCATCCATGTAGGACCATAAACCTCATGACATGAGGAGTCTAGTCATGTGTGGCTTCCATGTGTGGTAGTTGTGAGGTGTCAGTCGGGCCACAGAGGGGTCCGACATTTGAGAGAAGAATAAGACGGAAGTAGAAGGGTCTTTCTGAATGAAATGACAGAAAGTAAAATGCACCCCCCACAATATATAATCCTATCCCCTGGGCACCACAAATAAACAACTACTGAAAGCACAGAAGAAAAATGAGAGAAAAACCTGAGTTCCAGAAGCCAAACAGGAGCACAAACAAAGGTATGCCTTTGACTGCAAAAAAAAGGTAAGAAACTGGCAAAATCAGGAAACAAGACCTACACCAATGCGACGGGCTCGGAAACACCTTTTCGACGATATTTTGTTTTCCAAAAATGGACACCGTATGTCCAAGTTATGGCCAAAACTGTGACAAGAGGTCCAAACACTGAGCTCCCTGGAAAAAACTAGACACGGGAAAAAAATTGACGGCCGTATGACCGTCACAGGGCCGTCACTGACGTCAGCATGACGTCATGCCAGAAAAATTAAGCAGCCGCTGGAAAAAATTTAAATCGCCAGAAAAAATTTGAAATAACTGCCGGAAAATATAGCCGGTCGCTGACGTCAGGGTGACATCAGCCCTGCGCTTGGCGGGAGGCAGGCCGGTGGTCACAGCCGGTGGCGGCTGCTCTTGAGCAGCGCCATTGGTGGCGCTGGTAGCTCCGCTGGTGGCTAGCGGCCGGTGAGCTGCGCTCTGTCGGAGGCTGAGCGCGGGCCGAGTTGCGGCTGTGGCGGGGTGGCACGGTGGTGGCGCGCCCCAGAATGCCACAAAAAATGTTTTTTTTAAATATTTTTTCACGTTTTCTACCTCGAAACTCATGTCGTACGGCCGTAGAAGGGCAGAAATTTTTCCCAGATGCTCCGAAGGCCAAATAGGTTGAGTTTTATATGATTTCAACTCTCCCGGGCCTTCTGAACGCAATGGCGGAGTCCGTTTCTGGTCAATCTTCTCCAGAACATCGTGCCTCCTCCAAAGTGACAAAAAAAAGCTCAAGAGAACCCCAGAAAGAGAGGGCTTGATCCACAGCTCCAACCAAACTTGAACAAGCTGCAACAACAAGGCTCTGATACCATGTAGAAACTGATGAAATATCAGATTCAACTCCAAGATCCAGCTGCATGCAATAAACCTGTCACAAGAATGAAACATCAAAATGGAAAAAGCTAAACCCAGAAGTTTACTCAAAATGTGAGAGCAAAAATATCAACTGACTTAATGAAAGACAATTACAAAGTTCAACCTTAAAAAGGTGAACGAAACCCTAAAAGGTAAATACAAGGTTGCGCATTATTAATTAATAACTAATTAATAATGCCCTAAGAGACGCTTAAGCAACTAGAGTAAAAGGAAAGAATACTCTAACAAAAGAGGGATTTTGGGGTGTCTATATAGGGCTTTTCCTTAGTCAAACCCCTGTTTTGGTGATCTCCACCTCCATGAATAGCCAAATATAGAATGTAATGTGTGTGTGTATTGATCTCTTGAAAAAAGCTTTTAGACATGCAATATCAAGATCTAATCCTCTAGATTAACAATCCTAACATAACATGGAAATGAGAAAGCAATGGATAGATTTGAATATGACAAAGAAAGCATACCAAGCCCCCAAGGCTAAAGTATTCCCATCAACTCACAATCCGTAATTGCTACCCCATGATGATGTCCTTTTAATGTTTGAATATTGTGAATAGTAGATCTAAAGAGAGAGAGCCTTCTTGCTTCAATGAAAATCCACCATAGTCTTGTCCTCAAAGTTCTTGATTGAAGATGATGATATATGTCCTCCTAGTATGTTCTTCTATATCATCCTCTTGCTTGCTTGCCTCGTCATTCCATCATGTAATCTCTCGATTTTGTTTCATGATCAAATGAAGGCAAAAGAGAGTGCTTATATAGAGATTTCAACATAGGCCTCCTAGGGAAATGTGAGGGATCCAAATTTAGATTTCTCCTTGAATCATGGTCCAATCATATTTTCCAACTAAGGAGAAAATATATTAATTCAAATATCGGAGAAGACACTTCTGCATCCGAACCCGGGGACCTATTTTAAGTTCTAGGCCCTGATAAGCTCTAGATTTGAAAGCGGGGACCACCACCTGGAAAAGGTCTATGTTGACCTCAACCCTAAACCTAGGTCAGGGTCGACCTTGACCCTGACTTGAGGTTTCAGGTAGGTCACCAGGAGGTTGCAGAAAGGTTTCCAGATCAGCCGGGGACCTAGAAAGGTAGGGGAATGTGCCAGAGTGTTTAAGAAGGCCTAGAGGCCCAGAGAGAGAGTAGGATGAGGCCCAGGAGGACCAATACATAGATCCTACCTAGAGAGAAGAGCCATGGAGAGAGAAAACTAGGAGAATCCATAAGATCCTAACCCTAACTTCATCTACACATGTATAATCAAGCACAGATGCAAATCTAATATGCCAACCATACAAAATGAGGGTGCTAAGTCTATCAAAATGGAAGTGCTTCCATTTTAAGATGATATAGATAGTTATAAAGACCATTACCAAATAACACACATAACACAATGGTAAACTAGCTAGCCTTACTCCTAGGAGGTCTCGGGTTTAAATCTCCTAGACAAGCTAGTTTTGTTAATTAAGCATTTACATTTATTTCTCTTATTTATTTTATTTAACAATTATAATGTTTACATCACCAACATATTTATGCATATACATACATTCACACACACACACACAGATATATATATATATATATATATATATATATATATATATATATATATATTACACTACATAATCTAATACATCTATATTTATATATTTTATGAGAATAAAAACCAAGAATCATAGTACAAAACATAACTAACATGAACAATAAGAACATAATCACCCGACCAAACATAAATTACAATATCATACAAAATAATGACATTGCCCAACCCAAAATAAGGTGAATTCCCTAAATAGGAACCTAAGTCAAAAAGGGTTTCTTGAGAGAACCTTGGTAATATATCTATAACAAAAATATTTGAGTATTTTGAAGGCATGCTCAAACCTAAGTAGCCATGTGGAATCAATGTCGGGTACTTGCATCTTGCATCACCAAGATGAGAAAAGTGCACACACACGCACACACACACACACACACACACACACACACACATCTATGTGTATGTGTGTTGTTCATGTAGATATTATAATTGTTAAAATAAATAAATAAGAGAAGTAAATATAAATACCTAATTAACAAAACTAGTTTGTCTAGGAGATTTGAACCCGAGACCTCCTAGGAGTAAGGCTAGCTAGTTTACCATTGGGCTATGTGATATATTTGGAAATGCTATTTATAAATATCATAATTTATGACTTAGTAAGTTAATTAAAATTAAATTTTTTAAACATGGGCTCATGGGAATGAGAGAGTTGTTTAATTATTGTTGAACCAACTATAGTAGTTGGAGCAGTTGCCTCCCATAAAGCAATCTCTCCAACCATATAGTTTTCTATATGATTTGAGGGCAATTTTTGGAGAAGGGGATTGGAAGCAGATTCAGGGAACAAGATTTTGAGAATAGGATAAGAGACTTTGATCTTTGTATAATTCTATGAGGAGAGATTAGGTTGTGGTCTCTAAGAGAGTAGATACTACCTATATCTTGGAGGGAAAGTTTTGGATCTGTACAGTAAAGTGGAGGAATAAGGATTTTCTCAACACCAAAGGGTTTTCTTCGTAAGAATCCAGGTAGGTTATGGAACCAAGAAGAATCCCATGTGCTTGTATATGTGCGTTTGGAGTTTATTTAATAAGATACTTCTATTGATGCATTTGTGAGTAAGTGTATATTGTGGTTGAATAGGAAATAATCTATGTTCAGGTATAATGTTTGGAATAAATAAGACATTCTGAAAATGAACAGTGTTTGTGTTTTTTTTTTTCCCTATCTCTGATTATGGATTTTGGCATGTTAATTTGAGTTTGTATTAGCCTCTCTATTATTTTCCAGTTCTGGAAGGTTTAGGGTGTCACACAATACCTTTCTCTTTTGTTTAGCTTATGTGCAGTTTTGTTATGTTTTTATCCTTTTCTTTATTTAGATCAAAATCCAGACTGATTAGGGAATTGAGTTGGGTTTTGTGGGTGATCTGGATGTGGAATTGGGAGACCTCAAATGGGTCTACTTCAGAAATCCTTCCCAAGACCCCCATCATGCCTAGTTTTGACCGTACAATCAATATGAGAGTGAAATTTTAGCTTTCTAGGAGGGAGCTCATATGAGTTAGGATTCTTGGCCCTGAATACTTGTATGGGCCGATCATAATACTCATAGGGGATTCTGATTCATTTGTTTAAGTTTTTGGTCCTTTTTAATATGATTTTTCATCTGCATTTTATGTTCTGATGATCATATCTCTATCTACATCTATCTAATTCTCTGAACCTTCTTTGTTTCTATATGAGGTCAGCCTAAATATTAAATCAAGTGCCTTTTGAATCCAACCATTTTTTTTATGCTTATGTTTTTAGTGCTTAAAGGTTGGACTCATCCTGAGGATTTGGGATCACATGAGAGAATTTATAACCATGTGTAATGGGTGCTTTGAAGTTGTTTTAGTCTCATATATGACATTTTTGGGTAGGGAGACTAGGTACCCTAGGTGAGTGGCTCACCATAGGTTCTAGGACCCAAAGAGGTTTATAGGGGATCATGTGGGTGAGTTCCTTAATCAAGAGATAACAATAAAATAAACTTGGGGTTTTAAACATAATAAAATATAAGTGATAATATAGTCCACCTAGACCTATTGGAGTACCAAGACCATGAGTTAACTACTTGGGTAGATCCTAATTAGAAGGGGACTAGGGTTACATGGTTGCTACGGTGGATACCAACAAACAGGCTATGTGAGGACACTCACCTAGTTGGTATTCTGGAACCCTTACTTTTGTGATGTGAAGATTGGTATTTTGCTTATGGGTCACATTTTTTCTTTGGGTATTTTGATGTTTTGGGATGGCTACTTCATAGCCTTAGATTTCCTTAGAGATTGTGTGAACCTTGGTTCTATCTCCTAGCATGGGGGTGTGGAAATTCATAGTTTCACGTGGTTGGGTGGCAATTCTTTTTTGAGGTACTGTATGTGGTTCTATGGATGACTTGGCTTTGGATTCTTGCTTAGAAGCTGTTGAAGATTCTCACTTCTATATCATGTACTTAAATGTAATATAATTCAAATGTATTTATCTATTGTAAGCCTTTTTTGGAAATATAATGTAATTGAAAAGAAGAGCTATGTATTGGGAAGGGTAGTTTTAGGAATATTAAAAGGGGATGCTCATTTGTAATATGGAACATTGTAATGAAGGATTCAAGTTGTAAATTCCTACCCTACCTCTCTATGTTCTTGTTGATGTAAATATGAAATTTAATATGATAAGTAAAGATTTCTTAATGCAAAGTTTAATTATGTTTTGTAAGGATAAATGAATCATGATTAGAACATATGCAATTGGGAAAGAAATTGAAAGTTAAAGTGTTTAGTGGTAAATGAAATGAAAGCATATGAAATAAGAATTAATGTTATCTCTTACCTTATCCTTTATGAAAAGTTAAGTGACAAATAAAGTAGATAGAAAATGAATTCATAAGGTAAGGAAATGAATTAGTAATTTTAACTTTAGTAACAAATGTAAGGGAACCTATAAGGACATGTTCATACTTAAGAATTAAAAAATAAGTGATAGTGATGGTTTTATTAAAAAAAAAGTTGATTTTCTTGGTACTTTAGACCTTGTCCTTCTAGGTCCCTGGCGAGGCATTACATTTGGTATTAGAGCCCTAGGTTGCTACACTGGGAGCTCTAGGGTCTAAATTATGCTTAACTAAATCTTTCCTTCTTTTTCATATTAGTTAAACTAGATACCCTTTTCTTATGTTATACCACTCTTCAAAGATGCCTTGCATCACCCATGGAAGAGCTAAGGGAAGAGTTCAAAATTCCTCCCCTAGATCTCAATAGGAAATTTCCCAAGGGGATTATGAGGAAGAGAACTATCAGGGTAACAATAGGGAAGAAATGAATGAGATTCAGAGTAATGACTCCAAGGGGGCTCAAATGAGACAACTTATGCAACAAATTTTGCAAAGGCTCGACACCATCAAAAATAGATTGAATCACGAAGAAGCAAACCATTCTCTCCACTATGCTAGGTAAAGAGATAGAAGCCCTAGGAGAAGGAAATTTATTTCAGATAGTGAAACCATGGATACTTCCCATATGAGGGACTTTCTCAGAGCTAAGATGCCTTACTTTTATGGTAACAAAGGGGTAGCCTCGATAGAAACATGGTTATATGATCTTGAAAGATGTTTTGACATGAACCCCTTTAGTTGTAATGTGAAAGCCATATGTGCCATCTTGCACTTAAAAAAAATTTCTTCCTCTTGGTGGCGTATGGAAGAGGAAAATCTTCAGGTTAGCATTAACACTGTTTCCTAGGAACTATTCTTAGAATGTTTTAAGGATCGATTTTTGTCAGACCAAATGGAAGTAGAGAATGGTAGAAGAGTTTCACCATCTTAAGAAATAAAACATGACTTTAGAAGAGTATGAGAAACAATTCTATGAACTTAAACCCTTTGCAAGATACAAAGATGATGGCCATATTCTTGTACACCATTTTATTTGAGGATCAAATGACCACATATCTAGGGAAGTAACAACCTTTGAACCTAAATGTCTTCGGGATACTATAGCCAAAGCCGTTATAGTTGAGAGGAATTTAAGGATGGGCCAGGGTGGTCATTTTGGTAGTCAAGTGAATAACATTGGGACAGGTTCTAAGGGAAACTATAATTAGGGGACTTCAAGCTCCAAGAACCAAAAATCATCCTATAAAGGGGGATACAACTTCCACAAGAAGAAATTTCAGAATTAAAACTAGGGTGGTGGCAAGTTTAAGTACCCTTAGGCCCATAATAATAATTGTACCCAACAAAGGTTTACCCCTCAACCATCCCATAATTATAAGAATACCAAAAAAGGGGGTTACCAACAGTCTAGTGCACCTTTTACATTAAGGAATTTTGTGCGAAACACTTGGGACTTTTCCTATGGCCAACAAGGACATATTATAGTGCATTGTTTGCAACACACAAACTTCACCAATAATTAGAACCAGACAACCCCAAAACCAATGGTAGGTAATGTTGTCCGGTCCCATAGGGTAATTGTTGTATTTGAACAAGTACATGCCGATCACCAAGGCATAATTATTGAGACTACAAGTTTGTTAAAGGGTAAATCCATTTTTATCTTATTTGATTTAGAAGCAACTGATTCCTTTATATCTCCATCCTTACTAGAAATATGTGGGCTAGCGGCCAAAGGGGAGGGAGTTAAGTGGTAGGTAGAACTATCCTCTGGGAATAAGATGACCACAGACTTGTGTGTTTGAAATTGTGATTTTGGATTAGGACCGTTCTCCACCAAGGTAGAACTTTGAGTGATTCCTCTTGGCTCTTATGAAGTTGTCCTAGGTATGGATTGGTTAGAATCTCATGAAGCCAGATTAGAATGCATAATCAAGGCTATTCATTGTATTAATGATTTAGGTGAGCATATAACTATAGTTGGGATACAACGACCTGTATCTCTTCGCATGATATATTTCATCACATGATATATCTCGATGCTTGCAAAAGGGATGTCATTTTTTTTTCCATCTCAGTAAATGATCTAGTGGAAGGGGAAAGTAATTTAATAACAATTGATCACCCACTTCTTCAAGAGTTTGTTGATGTGTATCCAAAAGAAATCCCTGGAATAACTCCAAAGAGAGATATAGATTTCTACATAGACTTGGTACCAGGAGAAGAACCCATCTCTAAGGCCTCTAATCAATACATGATAACTCAGGAACTAAGTGAGTTAAAATTGCAATTAGAAGAGCTATTGGAAAAGAGATTTATCATGCCTAGTGTATCACCTTGGGGTGCTCCACTTATTTTTGTGAAGAAAAAGGATGGCTCTCTTAGGTTATGTATCAACTATCGACAACTGAGTAAGGTAACCATTAAGAGTCGATACCCACTACCTCGTATTGATGATTTGTTTGATCAAATGAAAGGGGTAAAAGTAACTTTTAAGGCTGATCTTAATTCAGGTTATGATCAGTTAAGGATCTACCAAGACGAAATTCATCATACAACCTTTCGTACTAGGTATGGACATTATGAATTTACCATAGTACCTTTTTATCTTTCTAATGCACCTTCAGTGTTCATGAGCCTTATGAATGGGGTATTTAGGAATTTATTGGATAAGTGTGTGATAATATTTTTGGATGATATATTGGTATATACTCAAAAATAGTGGAAGAGCATGAGAAACATCTGTGGTAGGTGCTATAATGCCTCAGAGAAAATGAGTTGTATGCCAACTTAGAGAAGTGTGAATTTTTCTAAACATAAGTTAAGTATCTTGGCCATATTATCTCATGGGAAGGAATAATAGTTGACCCCGCAAAGATACAAGCCATAGTAGAATGGCCAAAATGCACCAATGTCTCAGAATTTTGTAGTTTCATGGGTCTAGCTGGCTATTACCGATGTTTTGTCATGGGTTTCTTGAGATTAGCTCATCCCATCACTTCCTTGAAAAGAAAGGGAAAGAAGTTTATTTGGACTGATAAATGTGCGGAAGATTTTCTATGCTTAAAAGAAAAGTTAACCAATGCCCCAATTTTGGCAATACCTGACCCCTGAGAAAACTTTATAGTTTGTACATACACCTCCTTGGAAAGTGTAGAGGAGGTACTAATGCAAGAAGGTAGAGTTATTTCTTATGAGTCTAGGAAACTTAAAGACCATGAGATTAATTATCCTACACATGATTTGGAATTAGTAGTTGTAGTTTGTGCCCTGAATCGATGAAGACACTTCATGTTAGGGCATTGGTTTGAGTTGCACACTGACCACCAAAGTCTTCAATACATATTCACTTAACTGAATCTTAATGCCAGGTTGTACAGGTGGATGAAATTTTTATGTAAGTATGATTTTGAGGTCAGGTATATTCAGAGAAAAGAGAATGTGGTAGCATATGCATTAAGTAGAAGGAGACATGAACTCTCATCTCTCTCCCTTAATACCGACTTGAGAAGTCAAATTTTGTAGGCACTCCCTTTAGCTACTTGGTATCAGAAAGTGAGAGTAGTATTAGAATCAAGAAGAACCTTAGAAGAAAGATTCTTGGGATACTCTTTAGAGTCAGATGGGATATTAAGATAGCAAGGTTGAATTTATGTACCACTTTCAACCTACCTTTGTAAGGTCATCTTGATAGAAGCTCATCGTGCTCCCTATTCAGTTCATCCATGGGTTAAGAAAATGCATACAGACTTACGTCAGATATATTTTTGGTCAGGTATGAAGAGGGATATAGAATATTTTGTGGCAAGGTGTTTGGGATGTTAGAGGGTTAATGCCAACCATAAACACCCAATAGGCCTCCTTCAACTACATCTTATCCCATAATGGAAATGGGATACAATATCTATGGATTTTATTATAGGACTTCCAGTTACTCCTCGGAGACATGATGTGATCATGGTCACGGTTGATAAGTTGACCAAGGTAGCACATTTTTCTCCCATGCAGTCATCCTACACTGCCTCCTTAGTAGCCAGAGTATTCATGAAGGATATTGTCAGGTTGTATGGTGTCCCTAGAAAGATTATCTCAGACAAAGATTCAATTTTCACTTCAGAGTTCTAGACCTCATTGCAGCATGCCATAGAGACTCAATTGAAATTTAGCTCAACATATCATCTAGAGACTAGTAGATAGACCAAGCAGGTGAATCAGGTACTTGAGGATATGCTTAGAATGTATGTTATGGAAAAATAGACTCACTGGGAGAGTACTTGTACCTATTAGAGTTTGCATATAACAAAGGCTATCATAGTTCTATTGGTATGTCACCATTCCAGGCTTTATATGGTCGTCCCTATCATACACCTCTGAGTTGGGATCACTTAGAGGACAAAGTACTCTTTGGGCTAGAAATGTTGCAGGATATGAAACAATAGGTACAGAGAATTAGAGAGCACCTTGTGACAATCTACATACATAAAAGTATGCAAATGCTCATAGAATTGATAGATAGTTTTCATTTAGAGACAAAGTATTCTTAAGGGTCTTCTCATGTAAGAGCCCTATCCATTATTGAAAAGGTTATGAATTGGAACCTAGATTTGTGGCTCCATTTGAGATCCTAGAGAGGATAGGACTAGTTTCTTACCAACTCGTCCTTCTACCTAGCCTCACATATATTCATGATGTGTTTCATGTTTATGTTCTTAGAGAGTATATTCCATATTTGACTCATGTATTGGATCATAATTATTTAGAGGTCACAGATGAGAAACTGGATTTGGAGCTAATATCTATACTCCAGCAATAGACTTTTACCCTTAGGGGTCGCACCATAGAATATGAAAGGGTCCAATGGGACCCCAATGATGATATTTCAGCTACATAGGAGGATGCTAGCAGGTTTAGAGCTACTTATCCATATTTATTTGTAGCCTTCTAGGAGTAATCCTAATCCTAGGGGGGAGGATGTAGTGCCCACCCTAGTAACATGATACTTGGACTGGATATGGACATGATTATTACATTTGGTTATGGTGGATTCTACATTTTGTTTTATTTGTTTAGATTAGATGATGAGACACTTTAAGTATATGCTTGGATAATAAATTCATCTTTATGAAAGTTTGTAAATGATTTAGAATGTTATCTGGTTGATTTGTATCTCAAGGATTTATTATATCATTATGCTTATATACATGATTATAATGTTAATTAAGATAATTCATTCCATTTTATTACATTAGGAGATTATGATTATTTTGGAACTAACGATACTAACCCAATAAAGCTTTAGTATTAATATTATCTGACATATTTGAAGGATGAGGGGAGGTAGTTGTAGTCACTCCTATAGGAAATCTACATGATGTCACATTCCCCCTCCTTGTCTATCATTGTGTGTGTGTGTGTGTGACACACTTTTCTCATCTTGTTGATGCAAGATGCAGGTACCAGACATCGATTCCACCTGGCTACTCAGGTTTGAGCATGCCTTCAAAATCCTCAAACATTTTTGTTGTGGATATATTACCAAGGTTCTCTCAAGAAACCCTTTTTGACTTAGGTTCCTATTTAGGGAAGTCACCTTATTTTGGGTTGGGAAATGTCATTATTTTGTATGATATTGTAATTTATGTTTGGTCAGGTGATTATGTTCTTATTGTTCATGTCAGTTATAATTTATACTATTATTCTTGGTTTTTTGTTCTCATAAAATATATGAATATAGATGTATTAGAATATTTAGTGTAATTTAATATATGTGTATGTATATGTGTGTGTGTGTGTGTGTGTGTGTGTGTGTGAATGTATATATGCATAAATATGTCAAGGTGATGTAAAAATTATAATTGTTAAATAAAATAAATAAGAGAAATAAATGTAAATGCTTAATTAACAAAACTAGCTTGTCTAGGAGATTTAAACCTGAGACCTCCTAGGAGTAAGGCTAGCTAGTTTACCATTGTGCTATGTGAGTTATTTGGTAATGGTCTTTCTAACTATCATATTTGATGACTTAGTAAGTTAATCAAGTTAATTAAAAAAATAAAAATTGAACCATAGGCTCACAGGAATGAGAGAGTTGTTTAATTATTGTCTAACCAACTATAATAGTTGGAGCAGTTGCTTCCCATAAAGAAACCCCTCCAACCATATAGTTGTCTACATGATATGAGGGAAATTTTTGGAGAAGGGGATTTGAAGTAGATTCGGGGAATAAAATTTTGAAAATAGGAGAATAGACTTTGAGCTTTGTATAATTCCATGAGGAGAGAGTAGCTTGTGGTCTCTAAGAGAGTAGATACTACCTATAGCTTGGAGGGAAGGTTTTGGATTTGTACGGGAAGGTTGAGGGCTGAGGATTTGTTGATCACCAAAGTATTTTCTCCACAGGACTCTAGGTAGGGTTTGGAATGAGGAAGAATCCCATGTTCTTGTATATGTACATGTTTGAATTTTATTTAATAAGATACTTCTATTGATGCATTTGTGAGTAAGTGTATACTGTGGTTTAATAGGAAATAATCTATGTTCAGGTATAATGTTTGAAATAAATAAGACATTCTATAAATGAACAATGTTTTTGTTTGTTTGAGTTTTTCCCTATCTATGATTATGGATTTTGGAATGTTAATTTAAGTTTGTATTAGCCTCTCCATTATTTTCTAGTTATGGGAGGTTTAGGGTGTCACACAACACCTTTCTCTTTTCTTTAGCCTATGTGTAGTTTTGTTATGTTTTATCATTTTATTTTCTGAGATCAAACTATATAATGATTAGAGAATTGAATTGGGTTTGGTGGGTGATATGGATGTGGAACTGGGAAACCTCAATTGGGTATACCTCAGAAATCCTTCCCAGGACCCCCATCATGCGTAGTTTTGACTGTACAGTCAATCTGAGAGTGAAATTTAAGATTTTTGGGAAGGAACTCATACGAGTTAGGATGGCTAGCCTTGAATACTTGTATGGGCCTATGTTAATATTCGTATGGGATTCTAATTCATTTTTTAAAGTTTTCAGCCCTTTTTAATATGGTTTTTGATCTGCATTTTATGTTCTGGTGATCAAATCTTTGTCTACGTTCATATAAATCTCCGAACCTTCTTTGTTTCTGTATGAGGTCACCCTAAATATGAAACTAAGTTCCTTTTGAAGCCATCGATTTTTTTTATGCTTATTTTGTAAATGCTTAAAGATTGGATTCGTCCTGAGCATTTGGGATCACATGAGAGAATTCCTAACCGTGTGTAATGGGTTCTTTGAAGTTGTTTCAGTCCCATAAATGACATGTTTGGGTAGGGGAACTAGGTCCCTAGGTGAGTGTCTCACCATAGGTGCCAGGACTTAAAGAGGTTTCTAGGGGATCCTATGGGTGAGTTCCTTAATCAAGAGATAATCATAAAATAAACTTGGGGGTTTAAACATAATAAAAGATAAGTGATAATACAGTCCACCTAGACCTATTGGAGTACCAGGACCATGCATTAACTTCTTGGGTAGATCCTAATTTGAAAGGGACCGAGGTTACATGGTTGCTAGGGTGGATCCCAAAAAATAGGCTATGCGATGACACTCACCTAGTTGGTATACTGGAACCCTTACTTTTGTGATGTGATAATTTAGTCTTTTGCTTATGGGTTATATTTTTCCTTTGGGTCTTTTGATGTTTTGGGAAGGATACTTCATAGCCTTAGATTTACTTAGAGCTTGTGTGAACCTTAGTTCTATCTCCTAGCATGGGGGAGTGTAACTTTAGAGTTTCATGTGGTTGGGTGGCAATTCTTTTTTGAGGTATTGTACGTGGTTCCATGGATGACTTTGATGACATGTAAATAATTGAATGTTAAAAGATGTTACGTTGATGATCATGCAAGGCATTAAATCAGTTAATGTATTGTATTTTCATTTATGTCAACTTGATATAATCTGTATGGTCATGGAAATACTGCCAAAGACTTCAAAGAACTGATGAATCAAGGCTGTGCTATCAGTAATGCAGACAAGTCAATTTTTTACTAAGTGACTACATACATCGACAGAGTGCACACCGACGGTCAAAGTCATAGTATTACCCGATGAGTTAATGCACAACATTACCAACGAGCAAAGTTACAGTGTTGACTGACGAGAAAAGCACAGTGTAACCTGACGGAGAGCATTTTAGTGTTGCCTGACAGAGAAGAAAAGGATGGAGATCCCGATGACAACTTAAGTCATGCCAATGGAACAATCAGTTATCACCGATGACTAACTAAAGTATTGACCAATAGAATAGAGAGTTTAGAAAATGACAAAATGCTTAGCTATCAAGAAGCTAAAGATAGAATTAACAAATACTTATCATTGTTTTAATCATCCAGATAAAGCCAGAGATAAGTAAGTGGTTTAAAGCTGATTTGTCTAGTTGGCAAGAAGATCTCTTTGAGATAAATCAGGAGTTTTCTTTAAATCTATTGGCGATAATTGTGGAACACGCCAAGAATCAAGAAAGCCAAGAAAAGGGGAAATCATGTCTATATAGAGACAAACCCAATTCATTACGAATGGGGGAATAGGTGAGAAGAAAAAGAGAAGAGGAAAGATGCTAAAGAAAATCTGAAGGAGAAGAAAGTCTTCTTTCAGTCCTAATCAACAAGCTGAGGAAAGAGCTAGATTCTACAGACACCAATGAAAAGCATCACAGAGTAGAACAACGTGGAGCAAAGGTATAAGTGATTATATTGATCAGAGAGGTAATGGACTTACAGTAGATCTAAAAATCTACAATTGAGTTGTATGTACAAATAGATCATCAGTGTTTCAGTTTAGCCATTGAAGCATAAAGCCTCTTAACCGAGCAGGACTCAAAAGTCTTTTACAATTGAGATACATCATCAAAAATTTTGATCACAAAAGTAGCATTGGATATGCCCGATACCTATTGACAAACCAAGAGAGTTTGATCAAGGATGGTAGCATTAGATTCCAGATACTAGTTGACAAACTATTTCTAAATCCACTAGCAAGGTCACACCTAACAATGTGTTTGTAACCTTTAACAGGGTTGGCTCCTAACAGAGCTCACTTTAGAAGAGTGAAAATTTGGGGTACCGGTCCCAATGGTTTTTCCCTTAACAGTGTTTCCACATTAAAATCCTTGTGTTATGTGTTTATGGTTTATTACTTTACTATTTTACATTTCACATATGCATTTCTGGATTGATCGATATACTCTGCATATTTACTGTGTTTTGATAAATAGTTAACTGCTTATCGGTAATCATACAAAAGAAACATTTACCAAGAATTCCAAAAAGTATAAAATTGATTAAAGTATTTCAAGGAATACATCTTGTAGGATATAAGATAACTTGAGACATAATCTATGGTTATAAGTTTTAATTGTTGATTTAAGGATAAATTTTTGAGGCCAATGATTCACCCCCCCTCTCAATTATTACTAACAATTGGTATCAGATCTTGTGTGCTTAGAAGGAAGGTTTCAAGACCTAAGCTAAAGATCACAAGATGAACATACAAGATGTGCCAAAGTTGAACAAAGATCATTTTACTTCATGTAAGAGCTGAATAAGACTCCACTTATTAGGTATTGGTAATGATGTTACTCAATACTTAGATGTTGAATATGTGTTGCCCACAGGAGCACCAACAGTTGAACAATTGAGAGAGAAGCATGAGCACGACTGCATGATGATAGAGCTTTTTTCCTCACTCTCCGATGCTGAGTTTGAAGATGTCAAAACCTACGAGACTACAAAGTAGATGTGGGACAAATTGATGCTTGTACATGGTGGTGAAAATAATGTTTTGAGAGCCAAGGCAGAAAGCCTTAGAGGAAATTTTCATGATCTCAAGATGAAAGAAGGTGAAAACATCACTCAGTAAAACACAAGAATCAAAGAGGTAGTCAATTATATTCGAGGAGTTGGAGGTGTACTAGAAGAAGATACAGTGGTAAGTAAAATTCTAAGAACCTTATTGCCTACTTATGATATTAGAGTATCTACCATTTAAGAAATGAGAGCAGTAGCAAATAGCAGTGTTACTCTAGATAGTTTAATTGGAAGACTAATTTCATTTGAGATGAACAACTTTGATAATAGTGTCTTACCAAACATAGAGTCTACATTCAAAACTTATATGAGAATAAGTAAATCAAGTCATAAAAACACTATGAGAAAATATAGTGATAGTGAAAGTGAAGAAGATGATCTTGATGAAATTGAAGCACTTATGGATAGAAGAATGCAGAGAGGCAAAGGTAAATTAACACTTGTTTGTCTTAATTGTAAAGAGATTGGACACTTTGCTGCAAGGTGTACTAACAGAAGAAAAGATGCCAGAAGTAATGACAGATCATTTGAAAAGAAGTATGATAGAGATGATTACAGAAGCTATCGAAAATAAAAAATAAGAGATACTTGAGGCTACAAGGACAAAGAAAAGAAGGCCAGTTACCTAGAAAAATGCAAAGATGATGATATTGACACCGAATCTAATGAAGCCATTGAGATGGTGTTTGTGGTAGTAAAAGATGATTCAGATGATGATGAAGAAAGGTATGTAGAAACTGCACTCATATCTAAAGTTAGGAAAAATGATGTCTGGATCATAGATAGTGGCTGCACTCACCATATGACCAGTGATGAGAAATTTTTTGAGACTTTTGAATACTATAAAGGTGGTTCAGTAAGAATGGGTAATGACACACCTTGTCCAGTTGAAAGTAGAAGAACTATAATGTTAAATAACCAGATAAAATGTGAAAATGCTTATTGGGTAAATGGATTGAATTATAATCTATTGAGTGTTTCTCAGTTGAATAATTCAGGTCATAGAGTAGCATTTGAAAATAAAAAGGCAAAGATCTTCAATAAATCAGGAAATTTGATTGGTACTGGTGAGCAGACAAAAGGTAACTTATTCTATCTGAATGATACTAACACCACTTGTTTGATTGCTACAAACAAAGACATATTGCTGTGGCACAAAATATTGTGTCATGTGAACTTTGAAAACATGATAAATATTAGCAAGAAGATAAATGTCAGAGGCTTACCGACGATGACCAAGCCCGACAACATCATGTGTAAGAATTGTCAAAAAGGTGAAATGACAAAGTCTAGTTTCAAAAGCAAAACCCATACATCTGATGCAATTCTAGAATTAGTCCATATTGATTTATGTGGACCTATGAGGCCAAAGAGTTATTATGGAGATAGATATTTTATTCTCTTTGTTGATGATTAATCTAGAATGATGATAGTCATGTTTCTAAAAGATAAATCAAAAGCATTTAAGATGTTTAAATGGTATAAGGAAATGGTTGAGAAACAAAGTGGTAAATAACTAAAATGCTTAAGGTCAGATAGAGGAGGGGAGTTTATTTCAGATGAATTCACTAACTCTTGTAATGAGCATGGAATCAGAAGATAGGTCTCTGCACCAAGAACACCACATCAAAATGGAATTGTTGAAAGAAGGAACAAATCCATATTTGATTGTGCAAGGACACTGATGATAGAGAAAGACATCACCCAAATCTTCTAGAGAGAAGCTATCAATACTGTTGTTTATACATTGAACAAGGTACAATTGAAGAAAGACACCAAAAAGACACCTTATGAGCTATGGTATGGGTATACACCCAATGTAAGTTATTTTAAAAATTTTGGCAGTCAATGTTATAGCTTAAAAGATAATAGAAATGGAAAATTTGAATCCAAGAGTGATGAAGGAATCTTTCTAGGGTATTCTACCAAGAGAAAGGCTTATAAATGTCTAAACAAAGCCTCTAACAAAATTGTTGAAAGTGCAAATGTAAAGATATTGAATTTGTAGAGAAGAATGAAAAGGAAAGCACTAAAGAACCAGAGGAATACAATAGGTTTACTTACAATGAGGAACCTGAAATTCTACCCGATCAACAATGTAGAGCTCCCGAGCAACAAATCATTGCACCCGAGCATCAGGCTGCAAATACCAAAAATTAGAATATTTCTCAAAATGATGCACAAAGTGATGGAGAGCAGAATGAAGAAAAAAATGATGATCAAGTTGATAGACAAAGAGATGAACCTGTACTTGCAATATTTGTTAGAAGGAACCATCCACAGAACCAGATCATAGGAGACAAGAAGGATGGTATGAGAACCAGAAGTAAGTCTTTAAATACAAGATGTCTTATTTGTGATTATGAGCCCAAATTTGTCAATGTTGTACTAGATAATGATGAATAGATAAGTTCTATGAGGCATTATATGTCCTTACTACCAATGCTATGAACGCACCTATTTCCAGGTTTTCACCAAGGCACTTTTTCTATTTTTTTTGAATATTTGAATTTTTTGATTTTTTTTGTATTTTTGGAATATATAATTTTTTTTTGGAGATACATCAAAGCGCCTATTGCTATATTTTCACTAAGATGATCATTTTTTTAGGACATTTTCTAATTTTTAGATTTTTGACAATATATCATTTTGTTTTGGATTTTTGTAGGATCAATAAGTATGTACAAAGGGTGCCCCCAGATAGAATGGGCATCATAGATAGAACTTCTTTAGGTGCAAGACATTGATAGGATCAGGGAGCTTCTCTCCCTCTACTATAGACAGTAAATAAGCACCTGACCCAAAAGCTACTATAATGATGTAAGGTCCAAGCCAATTAGGTTGAAATTTGTCCTTTTGATCTCTATGTTGTTGATTCTTAGGATTTTCACGTAGGACAAGATCTCCCACTTGGAATTCTCTAGGGAGAACCTTTTTGTTGAAGGATTTGGACATTTTCTTTTGATAAACCCTCATATGGTCAAATGATGCTTGATTTTTTTAATGTATAAGTTCTAACTCTTGAAGTCTCATGGCGCAGTAGTCTTCATCTGTAACTAGACCTTTGAGGGAAACTCTAAGTGAAGGAATCTCAACCTCCAAAGGTAACACTGCTTCAGCACCATATGCAAGGGAAAAAGGAGTATCCCCAGTAGGAGTATGAATACTCATTCTATAGGCCCACAAAGCCAAATTTATCTATAAGTGCCAATCTCTACCATTCTTACAAACTATTTTATGTAAGATTTTAAGAATGGTTTTGTTTGATGCCTCTTCTTGACCATTTCCTTGCGGGAAGTAAATGGAGGACCAATGTTGATTAATATTGAATTTTTTGCAGAGTTATTTAAGGTCCTTACTTTTGAACTGGCCTCCATTGTCAGTGATAATCTCGAAAGGTACTCCATATCGATAGATGATATGGTTCAGAATGAATAGAGAGAATTTCTTGCCCAAGGCAATAGAAAGTGGGACAAATTCTACCCATTTAGTGAAGTAATCAGTAGAAATGATAATAAACTTGTGTCCACCTGATGAGTTGGGATGAATCTTCCCAAAAATATCAAAGGCCCAATGCTAAAATTTCCAATGAGATATAGAAGGAATGAGCTCCTTGCCTGGAGCATGTATTAGGTTACCATGTTTTTGACACTTTTCACATGACTTTGCAAAATCTACTGCATCATAGGCCAATAGTATCCCACCCTAAGCAACCTTCGAGCCATGGCAAGAACATTGGAATGTCCCCCATAGATGCCATCATGGATGTCAACTAACGCTTGGTCAGATTGTTTCTTTTCTAAGCATCTAAGAAGTGTTGCATCTAGACCCCTCCTATACAAATCACCAGTGATAAGGGAAGGGTGAGAGGCATTTTAGGTGAGGTTTCTGTGTTCAGATTGATCAAAGGTTTTAGGTATAATTCCATCACGAAGGTATGAGTAAATGCCACCATAATGGGATGACTCATGACCAACAAGGGTACAAATGACATGGATTTCTTGGGAGTCATAGATAGGGTGATGTAGCTCTTCCACCAGGAATTTGAATCTGGATTCATGTTTCTCTAACTGAAGGAGTGAATCAAGTGTAGCCATAGCATCAACTACTTTGTTTTCTTCTCAAGGGATTTGCTGAAATGTGATGAATGTGAAGTATCATTTCAAGGAATCAACCATTTGCTTGTAAGGTACCAGTTTCTCATTTTTTGTTTGATATTCATCATTAACTTGGTTGATTATCACTTGTGAATCCCCATAGATGTATAACTCTATGATTCTCCATTCTATGGCCATCTTATGTCCATTTGTTAAAGCTTCATACTCAGTAATGTTGTTTGTACAGGGGAACAATAACTTGTAAGACTTAGGAATCATGTACCCAAGAGGAGAAACAAACAACACACCTGGTTCAATAAGCATTGAAGGTCTATCTTGAAAGTAGCTAGGGAGACGATCAAGTACCTCATCCTTAGGCACCTCATAGAGGTTTTCACCCTTAGATACGTCATTTATTTTTACTTTTTTTGGTTCTGACACTGCCACACAGTGGTTTTCACCATCAGAACTCCTGTTCTTTTGATTTTCTTTTCTTTTTTATTTTGTGAGTAAGGTACTTTATGTCTAGCTCTGTCATGCTGCTAGGTGATTCACTCGTGGAAGAGACTACGGGTTCAAAGACATTTAGGTAACAGGCTATCTCATAATAATTTTGAAATGTTAAGAGCTCAGGTTCTTGATAGCATTGGAACAATCAATGAGGTCAAGATGAACAAGAGGTAGGTTAATGACTGGTTCAAGGTTATAAATGTGAATGATATTATCGTTGGTGACCAAAGAATCAGAGTTCGTCCAGTATCCTTCTAAGATACCCAAATTGAGATTCATCCTAACAAGTGAAGAATCATCCACTAAGGAAATACGTGGGTTCAAATCCTCTAATCCTACACATGACTCGTCAGCTACCTCAGGTTGAGACCTATAAGTATGGATGAAATAAACATCCATGTCAACTATGGAAGGCTTTGAGAGGGAGTCCCATTCATACTCATATGAACTTGTGTCTGAACTGTGACTAGGATGTTTAGACCATGAAGGTTTGGGACATCATGATGTGGAAGTTCTAGCATCATCAAGAGTAGCACCTTCTCTTTTCATTAAATGAACAAGATTCTTTAGTTGACATTCTCTGAAAGGATCTTCTACATCTAATTCTTGTTCTAAAGTTACAGCCGATGCATGAGTGATCAAAATATCTGAATCTCCCCAGAGGAGTTTAGTAGAAGGGACCCATTCTTCACATGATTTGTCAAACAAGGTACATATTCTAGTTCATCCTCACTATCTGACTTATTAAGGATAGGGGTAGTGTGCTTGTTGTGATTTCAAAATCCTAGGCTAACCAACTTCTTAGATTTGCATCCAAAAAGAGCATGATCAAGAGGTTCGGCTCTAGCATCCAATCTGTGATTAAGAGGGCAATGTCTGGGATAGCCCATTTGTCTGACAAAAGTATACCCTCATTTGTAAGCCTTAGGAGCGGGAGAGAAGTTCTCATTGTGCATATATTTATCTTCTCTATAGATCCAGTCTCTAACAAATGTCTCTTCTTTCTCATCTTGAATAGGCACCGAGGATTCTACAAATGTGCCAAATAAAGTCATAGCTGAAGAGGAAGGTCTCTTTTCTTATGAAGGTTTTTTGTAAGATTGAGGTGAAACTGGTAATGTTGTGAGGGAGTTGTTTCGATACCCCCCATGCCAAGGTCTATCGATTTAAGCTTGTCTTTACATTCAGCTAAGGTTGCATCAAAGTCTTCTTCTTCTCTATTGAGGGGAACATGAGTTTCTATTGAAATTAAGTTAACAGATAAAGTGTTATCCCGAGGTATACAAATCTCTATTCCATTATAGGGGAACTTAACACATTGATGATAGGTAGACAACACCGCTTGCATATCATGAATCCATGGTCTACCAAGCAAGATATTATACGCAAGGGGGCCATCATCAACTATTTGAAATAAAATATATTTTTCAACAGGGTCAATCCTAACAGGAAGGACGACCAACCCCTTGGAACTTATATCCGCCTCATCATAGGCTTTGATGGTAATCCTTTTCTTGGTATCTATGACTTTTTCACAATAACCCAACTCTTTTAAAAGACTAAAGGAACATATATTAAGCCCAACACCCCCATCTATCAACACGCACCTAACACGGGTTCTGTGGATCATGACCTCAATATGAAGAGAAAGATTGTGTGGGTGGCTCAAAGCTTTATCATCATCCTTTGAAAAGGTAAGGTAATGAGGGTTAGAAATGTGGTTAACCATGTTCTGGAATTGATCAACATCTAAGTTGTTGGGGACGTTTGTCGTGCGCAAAGCATCCTCAAGGACTTGCTTGTGTCTCGGGGACAACTCTAAGAGCTCAAAGATCAAAATATGAGCTAGGGTTCTTTGCAACTGATCAATAAGACTATAGCTTGACTTAAGATTAACTATTGGTTTTGAGGTGACATTCTTGGATGCCACTTGCTTAGGTTTACTTGATTGACTCGAACTGGGTCCTCTAATGACAACGTGACCTTGACTTCGTGTGACAACATTGAGGGTTTGTGAGGATGATCTAGAGTTAGGAACCCTTAGCACCACGATGGGTTCTTCATCAAAGATAGGAGGAGATTCCATGTCTATATCATAACCATAGGGATCTTTACCCCTCATCATATTGAAATTTTCTTCTACAAATTCAAGCATGTTGATAGTATTCTCTACATCTGTGTAAGTGTAATTGATCTTAGCTTTGTCATTCTTAGCTTTAGAGGTTTCCCCCTTCTCATACTTGCAAAACGGTTCTTTGAATGCCTTATTATCGGTGTTGGTGTTGAATCCATCTATCTTAAGTTTTCCATTTTCAATGAGATCTTGAATAATATGCTTGAGTTTCCAACAGTTTTCAATGTCATGTCCAATACCATTGTGAAACTTGAAAAAGGCTTTCTCATCCCACCAATGTGGCTTAACATCAGGTATATAATGTTTCATAGGATCTTTAGGATGTGCAAGGTTGTGGCAATGAGTGTTTTCAAGACATCCTCATATGAATCACCAAGTTTTGAAAATTGACATCTTTCCTTCTTAAGCCTATCTTGGTATCTTGGCTTGCTCTCTTGTTGATTAGATGTATTTAGCTTCATGTATTGAAAAACACTAGACAAGTGGAGCACAGTTGGATCTTTGGGTTGTGAGGAGTCCACAACTCCACTATTGACCACTTGTTTGTTCCTATTCTAGTGTGAGTTCTTCCCTTTATCCTTGTTAGAGTTATTGTTGTTTTGACCATTGTTGTTGTTGTTTCCATGTTTGGTCAAAATTCCTTGTTCTTTCAAAAAATCCTCAATCCTACATACGGTTTCAACCATAGTGTCAAAGGAATAAAAAACCATCTTCCTAACTTCATACCGCATTTCAGGAACCAAGTTGCTAACAAGGATGTCAATATTTTCATTTTTAGGAATGGTTCTAGAGTAGCGAGAGAATTTTCATCTCCACCTTTGCAAGAAAGTGACAAAGGATTCCCCTTGATTTTTCTTTAAGTTACATAAGTCCAACATGGTGATAGATCTTCAAAGGTTGTATGCAAAGTGTTGAACAAATCTGTGGGCAAGCTCTTTAAGAGTCTTAACGGGAGGAGTTATGTTGGGGAACCATTCCATTGTTGGACCCTTAAGACTCCTTGGGAACAATCTCATGAGGTACGAGTCATCTTGATGGAACTAAAAAATTGTGGTATAAAATTGGCGCATGTGATCATGTGGATCCCCATTCCCATCATACTTTTCATATTGAGGGATCTCAACCTTTCTAGGGGATTTTTTCATGTTAACACTTTTTTCAAAAGGATTAGGACAAATTGAATCAAGTGAGAATGAATTCTTGGGTGCTAACTGTTAGAATAGTCCCAAAGGATAATTGAGAGGGGGGGGGTGAATCAGTTATTAGTAACTTCAGTTCTTTTTACTTCTTTAACTTTAGAATACAACAAAGTAAATGCATAATCAGATAACACAGTACTCAACACACAATTTGATTACGGGGAAACCAAATGGTAAAAACCCCGGTGGGAATTAGCACCCACAATAAACTATACGTGTTTGTAGTAATCCCTGTTAGAAGATATTTCAACCCTGTTAGGACTTGTACAATACAATGAAATAAGTATAGTGACCTAGTTAAGGGTCGGACACTGTTAGGATTCTTTTACAAGTAACCCTGTTAGGGGTGGTGGACTCACTGTCCAAAAGCTCACTGCTTGATGGTGAAGGCTACAACCTTTTGAATAACAGATATGCACTATATCTAATGATGAACCTACTGTCTTGATCAGTTATAGTGTATTTCAATCTTTCACTTCTTCTTCACATAGAATCATGATGAATGAACCAACTATGATAATCTTCTCTGTACATCTTTCTTCACTTTTCATATCATTCACATTTAGCGTGTCACCTTTGACTTGTTATAAGCATCTTCCTCATAGTATGAGATCATGGGACCTATAAGACAACTCTTTATAACATCCTTGTCAACTCTACTAAGCACACAAGCATAATTACAACCGCACAAGTATAAACCAAATAGACGCGACGCTTCACTAAGTCGGCCTCACCAATTTAACTCTATCTTTGCAATATTCTTGAAACATGTTTGGCGCCTTTGGATTAATATCATCAACTCATAACTAAACATGAATATACACACACATATATAGAAGATAGGTGCAACTCAAGAAACATGTGATATACGTCAGCCATAAACCGTTACACTTCCAGAACTGTAACTGCCAATAACAGAATTACATAACTTTACTGAAACATCATATTTGGGTCTGCGTGTATGAACATAACATAATAAACATGTCAACAACATGTATCTATCCATGTAAGTCTTCATATCATCATTAGGATAAGTACATACAGAATTACTACTGTGTATTATATGTTGTCATCAATGACAAACATACAATCAATTAACTGCTCAGAATCAAATCTCCAACAATCTCCCCCTTTGACATTGATGGCAATATATGATATCAAAAACATCCTCTGTTCATGGTATCCTCTTTCTTTTAAAATCTTCTCAATATCCTCATCAAAGATTTCTCTAAACTGCTGTGGTTTCTTTGTTTGTGTTTTATTTCCATGTATATGCTCCCCCAGAGTATATGCTCCCCCTTAGTACATACTCCTCCTTACTATATACTCCCCCTTTGACATCAATGGCAAAGGGTGCCATAGTCTTTTTAGGTACAGGTACTACTCTAGAAGTAGAGTAGTCAACCA
>MU224428.1:1622299-1648417 GCA_018584345.1 Thuja plicata | reverse complement strand
GAGAATTGCATGGTTTCCTCTAGAATACTGATCTTGTTTTCATAGTCTGATGTCAAAGTAGTTAGCAACTTGTCCATTATATCTTCTTCTGATATTTCACCACCATTGTTTCTGATTCCAGATACTGATTCATTTATCCTTTGATTGTAAGCTCTAATGTTCTCTTCAGGTAACATCTCAAGACTATTGTATTTCTTCTTCCATGTCTTTCTGTGTGCATTCTTTTCTTGAACATCTCCTTCAAACATATCTTCTAAATAATTCCATATGGTATATGCTCTATCAATTTTCTTGATCTCAAAAAATTCACTGTTAGATAAGGCGCTGATTAGGGCTTCTTTGGCAATTGCATTATTGGTAAATGTTTCCTTTTGTGTATTAGTAGCATCATCCTTTGCAAGGTCTTTCAGAGATGGAATTACAACTTCTTGTGTAGCAATTTCAAAGATCTCAAATCCAACACACTGTAGATGTGTTATCATTTTGTTTTTACAATCCAGATAATTTTCTCCATCGAACTTAGGGCTTTCTTTTCCGAAGTAAGACATCTTATCTACCTTAAGTTGTTAGGATTCTTCTCCAAGGCACTTGGCTCTGATACCAATTGTTAGAATAGTCCCAAAGGATAATTGAGAGGGGGGGTGAATCAGTTATCAGTAACTTTAGTTATTTTTACTTCTTTAACTTTAGAATACAACAAATTAAATGCATAATCAAATAACACAGTACTCAACACACAATTTGATTACGGGGAAACCAAATGGTAAAAACCCTGGTGGGAATTAGCACCCACAATAAACTATACTTGTTTGTAGTAATCCCTATTAGAAGATATTTCAACCCTGTTAGGAGTTGTACAATACAATGCAATAAGTATAGTGACCTGGTTAAGGGTCGGACCCTGTTAGGAGTCTTTTACAAGTAACCCTATTAGGGGTGGTGGACTCACTGTCCAAAATCTCACTACTTGATGGTGAAGGCTACAACCTTCTGAATAATAGATATGCACTATATATGATGATGAACTGTAGATTAGACCTATTGTCTTGATCAGTTCCAGTGTATTGCAATCTTCCACTTCTTCTTCACATAGAATCATGATGAATGAACCAACTCTGATAATCTGCTCTGTACATCTTTCTTCACTTTTCGTATCATTCACACTTAGCATGTCACCTTTGACTTGTTATAAGTATCTTCCTCATAGTATGAGATCATGGGACCTATAAGACAACTCTTCATAACATCCTTTTCGGCTCTACTAAGCATGCAAGCATAATTACAACTTTGCAAGTATAAACCAAATAGACGCGACGCTTCACTAAGTCAGCCTCACCAATTTAACTCTAACTTTGCAATCTTCTTGAAACATGTTTGGTGCCTTTGGATTAATATCATCAACTCATAACTAAACATGAATATACAAAAACATATACAAAAGATAGGCACAACTCAAGAAACATGTGATATACGTCGACCCTGAACCGTTACACTTCCAAAACTGTAACTGCCAATAACAGAATTACATAACTTTACTGAAACATCATATCTGGGTCTGCGTGTATGAAAATAACATAATAAACATGTCAACAACATGTATCTATCCACGCAAGTCTTCATATCAGCATTAGGATAAGTACATACAGAATTACTACTGTGTATTATATGTTGTCATCAATGACAAATATACAATCAATTAACTGCTCAGAATCAAATCTCCAACACTAACATCTTTTCCATCATATTCTTAAGTTGTTTGATCTCCTCTTCTTGAGATGGACCTTGTTTCTTAATCTTCTTGTCCACATCAAAGTTGTAGGGGACTCTAGCACCCTTGTTGATTAAACTCTCTAGGAACTTGTCTTTGTTTTTCTCTAAATATTTCTCCACGTACTGTTGGAAGAGTGGTTCTTGTTCCATTTTCATGATGTCTTGGGAGGTGAGGTCAAAAATTGAGCTACTACCCCCATATTTTAAACCATGATGAAAACATTGTGTAGGTTGTTTTGAGTTCCTAGGAGGTGTTCGTCTCCTATAATGATCATGTCTTGAATCCCTTCTTCCTCTAGGGATAGGAGATCGTGATGGCATCCTTGAACGTATTCCACTTCATGGAATCTCAAGAGGAGTGGATGGAGGAGAGTTATCTCCACCACTAACATGCATGTTATTAAATTGGTCCTTAAGTCACTGAGCCAAGATTCTATCTTGCTCCTCCTAGAGGGATTTGTTTTCTATTTCCAACAAGGTTTGCTTCTCCAACTCTAGGAGTCTAAATTGATCTTCCTTTTTAGCTTGTTCATCTAGGAAGGCTTTCTTTTCACGCTCAATTCTCTTAAGTATTTCACTTGTGTATCTTGAAGATGTTTTGAGTGGTAAACTTGGTCTTGAATGTCAAAACAAATTATTGGTGTATGTTGCATTTACGCGAGTGTCATAAAGTTCCTCATCTTGGTTTTCATGTTGTCATTTCTCATCTTGATAAGCTTTCCTCTTACCTCTCTTAGCCCTTTGGTGTGCATCTAGATATCTAGTTGAGATAAGGGGTGAAGCTGGTCAACTTTCATGAGAGGAACAACCAAATGAAATGGCATCTCTATGTTTTGCAAATATGTCATCAAGGCGTTTGTCCATGTCTTCCCTCTCTCGTCGAGTCATTGTGTAACTCATATCCATATCCGAGCGAGAAGATGCCAAGGGTGTACCCAACTCACTAAGGTGACTCTTGGAATCAAACCAAACTTCTAAGTTGTTCCTAGGTGATTGATCAAATATGGGTTCGTTTCCCTTACATTTTTGGCGAGTTTGAACTAAGGGTAATTGGTTAAAGACTACTTGAGGTTGTTTTCATTGATCTACTTGATATCTTGTTGTAACTAGCATGAAAGAAAAGGTACTAGCTGATAGGATGACCCTAAGAAACGTTGGTACCAAACTAGGATAGTAAAGGCATTCACTTGTCCAAAAGAGAGATGATAAGATAGAATTTTGCAAGGGGTGTAAACCAACACTGCCACAGAGGTGCCCAATGAATGGGTGAATACCCTAACACATATGGATCAGGAGGATGATTTACCCAAGTTATATTGATTGAATTTGAATTTGTATGAAAGTGAATGGACAAGAGATTACCAAAACTCTCCAAGTGTGTTATCAAAGAATCTAAAGGTTTGTCTTCTCAACAAGGATGGTTTCTAGTTCACCAACTCCAAGCAAGGTCACTTGTGAAATCAAAGTTCACTAGTCCAAGAGGTCAAAACTTAAGAATCCAAAGTGTAAACAAGCTTCTAACATCGGGGTAAGTGACCTAATCTAATCTAGATCAACCAAGGAAGACTGAAAATGATAGGATAGAAAATTGGGCAAGTTGACAGTTTGACACTTAAGAATGCAGATTTGTTGATCATTTTGATGTTTTTCTTGATGTTTGGTGTATGTTTTGATGTTTCACTCACGCAAGACACATTAAGCAGATTGTTTGTTGTAAATAGAACAGTCACTCCACAACCTAGGTAAGCCAAGGAAATATTTGTTGAATTCCCACTTGAACTGAAGTTCACCCACATCTACTCATAGTGGACAACTTAGAATCTTGGAGGCACATGCTCCTCCTTATAGTGCACTCACTTCTTAGGCACACCAAGCTTCGAATCCCAAGAAAATCACTTCCCAAAGGACTGTTGTCTCTACTAAGGGCCATGAAAATGTGGGATGTCTTAGTCAGTCTCTGACCTTCCATGCCAATAGATAGAGGTTTTTTGGTCACTAAAACAAAGTTTGTAGTCAAGGCATCCCTTTAGGTGGTTGTGATCAAGTCATTTTCTCAATTAAGGGGGCTCTCCCAATCCTTTCAAAGAAAGGTTTTCACCTTAACAATGTAGGGACTTTAACGCACCACTAGGGTACTAGAAGAAATTTTGGATGTCACAATAAATTCACACCTGTCCACTGTGAGACTAATCATAATGGCATTTTTTATATACCGGTTTGGAAGGGCTTAGCTTTAGCCTGTTACCGGTTGGGCAATCCACTCTCACTGGCTCTATCAAAGCACTTGGGAGGTATCCACACTAGAAGAATTATATGAGTTTCTCTTGCACCCAAGATCCACAAAGGCAAGGGGAGAGGATACATTCATATAATTCTTAGGATTACAATCTAAAAGAAACTTCAAACACATAATAAAATGACAACAATGCTTCTGGATTTTTTATCATCCCAAGAGGGTGAGAACATAGTTTCCTAACATCATTGCCATTCCTAAAATACCAAAATAAAAGTTTATTTTAGAAGTCTTGCATGTGGGTTCCTATTGTAATAAAAAAAAAAAAATGCAAGCACAATGTTTAGCATGCTATCAATCAAGGCAACCTGCAAGACGATTCATTAGTAGTCTTTATTTGAGTCCTCTTTTCAACGTCCTACAAACCACATGTTTAGTTGTTTCAGAAATAAAAATCAGAAAAACACAGCAAACAACAAACAACAAACAAGATATGCAATGTATACCCAACTTATGCAAAACCTAGGGTTAGATCTGAACATCAATTGTTAGGAGCAATAATAACCAACAAATAATCTAAATGACAACTCATATCACGCATTGAACCATGTGAAAAATAAGCGCAAGCTAATCATTAAATGCCCTTTTTTAATTTTGATTTTTTGACCTAGTCAACAAGATTGGACCTATATGACATAAATTTGGATCCCAAACCCTAAATGTAGAAAAAATACCCCTATTAAAAAATAGAGATCTTTTTGAAAATATCAGAATTTGAAAAAGATCTTTTCATTTGTTCTCTAGGGAGTTGATTTTCCAAAATAGACTAGTTTTCATAAATCGACCAAATGAGCTATGATATTGCATCCAAATTTAAAACAAAAAGAATGGACCCCCTGTAGAATTTAAATACCTTTCCAAAAATATAAAAATTTCCAAAAAATATGCTGATTTTCGCCGAAAATTAATTTTTTATGAAAAATAAAGAAAAAATATTAAAAATTCACAATACCTCAGAAAATTTTGAATTATTTACTGAAGCTCCTCTAATATGTTGCCAACGTGCAAAAAACAATTCAGATTGAAACTCTAAGACGTTTGGGAGATATGATCAAATCTTTGAAAATCTAGGATTTTTGTCTCCAAGCAAATCTGCACAAGGGGGTTAGCTCCAAAAATAATCAAAACCAGCATGTAAAGGTGGGTTGCCCTACGATGGGCACCAAAAATGTGTGCTGAAAATGTGACAGACTTCTATGAGTCATTGTATTCAAGATTGCTCAAGAATGAGGTCTCAAATGGTGACTCATAGCTCCCTATTCATGCAGTGCAAGGGTTTGTAATGGAGGCCCTCAGTTTAGACCTAGTTATGCCCATGCAAGTACACCATGAAATGAGAGATTCAAAGAGAAAGAGCAATAATTCTAGTCTCCATGATCACCAAATATGCATTGCAAATGAGAATGAAAGCTATTCTATATAATAACAATGCATGAAAGCAAACTAATCTAAATGATAACAATGCATGAAAGAAAACTAATCTATATTATAACAATGCATGGAAGGAAATATGAAGCTAATCTATGAAAGAAATATGAATCTAAATTAACATTAATCTACTCTAAATGGATTGCCATGAATGCATGAGATAAGAAGACAAGAAAAATAAGTTGCATGTTTTAAGCTCAAATGCTCAAACTCTCCTCCAAAATCGCTCTCCAAACCTGCAGCATAACAATAACATAAAAGTGTATATTTTTTATTATCCAAATGAGAAGGAGAGGTTTCCTTTTAAAAAGCAATGGACGGTAGAGATTAAGAGGTAAAAAGAAATGAGCAACGATGGAGATTAAATCTTGGTTGATCTACATGCTCATATCTTCAAAAGGTAAAATCAAAGGCTATGATTAAGAGGCAAAAAGCCCACCACTTAGGAATATGTGTGAAGAAAAAGGAGCTTTATTTATTTTCATTTAATTTATTTCCTTTTTCAACACAAAGAGGGATTTAAGTGGGGATTTTATTTAATTAAAATAGGGATTTTCTTTTAATTAAATAAGATTATTTTATTTAATTAAAAAGAGAGATTTTAATTAAATAAGATAATATTATTTAATTAAGAAAGATTTTAATTAAAAGATAAGATTATTTAATTAAAAAGGGATTTTAATTAAATCAGATTATTTTATTTAATAAAAAGGGATTGTTTTCTTTTAATTCAATAAGATTATTGATGAAATGATCAAACCTTAGGAAATAATTGAATTAATTACGATTTGATCAAGGAAATTAATTTGAATTAAAATGTTGCAAAGGTTTGATTCAAGAATTTGATAAATTGATTCAGTCATTTGATAAACTGAAGAATGGGGGCCCATAGTCTAGGTGACCATTTTAGGGTGCATACAGGTGGTAAGGTGCAGAGTAAGAAGTCTGAATACCATATTCAGCACAAAAATTGACATATTCCTCAAATTTAAAACACATGGCATTATTTGAGATTATCTTCTCTGGGCACCCAAATCAAGTAATTATGTTCTTCAGTAAAAAATCAATCTCCACTTTACTTGTAGCTCTTTTAGTGGGGATTGCTTCTACCCACTTGGTAAAGTAGTTTGTGGTTGCGTTACATCGTCTAGGTATACCACTCAATTATGTTGTGTCTCCAAACAATTATGACCATGATGCCTACAGTTATGTTTCTCAGCTGTTATGTCCCAGGATCCCTTATGAACCTTTACGATCCCTAAGGTTACATCTTAGAGATCTTAAAGTGTCGTAAAGGGTCATAAGAGGCTCCTAGGAGGGGCAAGATGAGCTTCCACCTTCACGTGGTTGCCCCTATTAAGTAGAGAATGTTAAACTGTTCCCAAAATAAAGAGAATCTCAATATTTTAAGGTCCCACTCCATGCACACAACAATTTTTTTTTTTAAACATAGCATACCGTCGTAATTGCAACAGTATTAAGTGGACAACTGATGCCAAAATAGTACATGCGACATCCATATGTTGGAATAGTCCAATAGCTGGATGTCACATGTACATCATGTCCGTCACATACCCGTCATAATGGCAACACTCATAATGTGTAATGACAACATACTAACCCTCATAGCCGGTGCATATTGCGACAGTCATGACTGTCGCAATAACGACATACATAGCTATCGTTGGTGATTCTGACACCAAAACTACAACACCGGTCTGTGTCTCTTTCTAGACGGAGTAGTGTCGTAATTATGACATATAGACATTGAAAAGAGGTATTAAATGTAATAGTGGTGGGTGGATTGCATCATTTAAGAGCCTCTTCCTTGTGTCTTTTCTCTTGGAGTTCTACGAGGGAGATCATAGTAGCATCAACACATGGTTTGGATTCCAACTTAGAATGTTCTTGACAATGTACCCAACACCAAGTATCAGAAAAGAGAGTAGCCAAGGAGGCATCATTTCCCTAGAGGTGGACATCATGTTTTAATCTCACAATGAGGTCTTGAACCGTTTGAGTAATAGTGGGGTCCTCATTGAGGAATGTCCCTCCTAGAATGAAGTCCAAGGTCAATATTTCTTTGGCTTTATATAGGTCAGGTTCTAGCTGAGCGAATGCTATCTCACTCACCTGACCATAGTCGGTGAGGGCTTATTTCATCCAGGGTTTTCTATCCACTTTAATCTTCTTGGCTTCCCGTCTCCAAAGAAGCCACAAGTGGTAAAATTTAGTCGAGATATACCCGTTAAGGGCCTTGGACCAATTTTGACTTAAAAGAATGTTGTATATTTCAGGATGTTGACCACTTGGATGTCAATGACACTGGACACTCGAGAATCTTGGATGAGCTGGATCTAGACATATTTCAATTCACCTATCATCTTGACAACAGTCTTGTCCAGTTGAACTACTACACCTTTGGATGGCGTGAGAAGCAACCCAAGCTTCTTACAAATGGATAAAGGCATAACATTACCTAAAGCTCTGGAATCTACCATACAATTGTGCAAGTTTTTATTTATATTTTGAGGCTGAGCAAGAAGGGAGGGTCCTCTGTATTTCCCTAGAATACAGTCGCATTAGCATCATCAAAAGTGACGATCTTTGATGGGTGATTGCGGGTTTCTGGTTTCTCCTGATATTGTAAGAGGGCCTTCCTTTTCTTAGGAAAATTAAGAAGCACCTCCATAAAGGTCATGGTGCTAGATATGTTTTCCACCACCTTTGTGATGTTGAACCACCCCTTCAGGATCCCTAGACCTTTTCCTATGAATTCTCAGATAGAATGGGGGAAAGGCCCCTTCAGAGGGGCCAGGTTAACATTTGGAAGGGGATTCAAAGGGATATGAGTATTTTTTGGGGGAATCGACGTCGTGAAGGTACCTTTGTTAGATTTTATCCTTGTGTTGTAAGGAGCTCACGAGTTGGTGAAAACATTAACTTTAAAGGCGGGGATGAAATCATCGAAGAACCCCTACAGATCAGGTTCTTCTTCATCTTCTACATCTTCTTCTTCCACTCCAAAAAATATGATTTCACAAGTAAAAGAAGAATGACGGGGTTTGGCCAAGGATTATAGAGGAGTCAAATCAGAATGGGGTTGTTGACCCGACTAGGAGATCTGAATTATCTTCTCCAGAGTAGCACAATTCACCTTGGAATGCGGTCTAGTATCATGTAGCTAACACCACATGGTCAAGGGGTGAAATTCAGCAAGATGTGTGGAATTAGGACCTGCACCCCCTTGAGTGCCATATTAGTTCGAGGTGACACCTTTGTTTTTCAACGTGTTATTCCATTGTTGGTTGTTTGGTCAAAAATTGTTATGGTTGTTGTTGTTGTGGTAATTTTGGGGTCTGGAGTTGCTAGAATTTCATTGTCCTGAGAAAAAATTTCCCCGTTGAGAGGATTTTGGGTCTTCGGACACATAGGGTCCCATTTTCAGTTGTCCCATGTCAATAATAAGTGAGGACTTGAGTCTCCAGAGGGAATCAACCTCGATAGATAACTGGGTGGTTTAGTCACAATGTGACGGTTGGGGTGATGGGTTTGCAGTAGTTGTTGGGGATGCAAAAGGAAGTTTATTGGACATGGATGCTTGGAAGAAAGGTATCCTAAAGGGATGAGGCATCGGTCATTGTGGTTGTGTCTAGGGTGAATACTCTAGAGATGGAGGAGCATGGACGGGGGTCGAGTAGACATATTGGGATACCAAATTCATCATCGGGGAACCCATTTCCATGTTAGTATTGTACCCCCTGCATAGGCACTTCCTCTGGGTTATATTTTGTACGACAAACTTTGTCCAATACCGTCAGGAATCTTACTCAATTTCTAGGACAATTCCAGGGCAAAGTTGTAGAGTTTCGCTAGGGTGTCCCTCTCATTTAAAGTATTGGTTCTCTAGGGGAGGGTTGCATAAAAAGGGTCCAGCACGTTCAGATACATCTGGATGGTCACCTCAGTAGATGGGATGAAAAGAACCGTACATTGTTTTAAATTCCTATGGAACCATTAGTTGAATTTTTCTAGAGGTTCATTGGGTTCCTTTCTAATATAAATGAACTGACTGTTGGACCAAGTAGGGTCTACATGAACCCAAAATGCTACCAAGAAATATTCTTCCATATATTTCCAACTATTGATGGAGTTGGTGGGAAGGTTCAAATACCATTTTAACTCATTTTCCCCAAGGGACAGTGGGAACATTCTGGTCACCACATCTTTGTGTTGGATACGATGCATGTTCATGGCATCCTTATAGGCCTCCAGGAATTCTTTAGCAATCCAAGGACTTAGGTGATCATATTCTGGGCATATCTTCTCTGGATGCAGAGGAAGATCATTAACTGCATTAGGGAGTTGCCCCATTAGGGAGCCAGTGTTGTTGAAATATGCAGCCATTGGGACCGTAAAATTTGTGAGATTTGTATTTGTCCCTATGTCAGACTTTGAAATTAGGGTACTCTAAGGAGTTGTAGACCAAGATACATGGGTCAAGGGTGTTCTTTTCTGATTAGTTCTTTTTCCTCAGATGAAAGATCTGAGTTTGGAAAACTTTGTAGGGTTTGGGGTTGATCGAAGGATTCTCTCAAATCTTAAGGGAAAAAATGACCCTAACCGATGGAGATCTTGGTTCCTAAAACTACTACTTGGGGAACCCTCTAGAGGCGTGTTCTCAAAATATTTTGAAAAGGATGAGCTCATACCCTCCTTCTAGTACAATTTTATGTTGAGGAGACTTTGTGATGGTCTCAGTAAAAGGGGTGAGAGTTTTCACCAGGTACTGGAGTAACAAAAAACTTCGCTTGAAGAGTTTTACCAGATAGTGAGCTATCCTATCCTCCAAGCATCTGTTGGTTGGGTCACAATGGTGCAGGAGCAGTTCACATGGGAAGGTGATTTTTTTTTTGTTAAGGGTGTTGGAGATTTGCTTCTGTGCAAATTGTTGATTGTATGTTTGTCATTGATGACAACATATAATATAAAATGGTGTCCTATATACAATTATCCGTACAAATTTTTCAGAGCCTTGTGTGTCTATTTCCATGGTGTAGACATGCTTTGGTTGCTATGTGCATTCATGCCAATTCAGATATGCAATTTCAATGGAGTTATGTTAATATGTTTTGGCAGTTATAGTGTCTGAAGATCATTTGTTAAGAGCCGACGTATTTACATTGTTTCTTGAGTTGCACCTATCTTTGAGATATGTGTGTTTGTATTCATGCTTATTTATGAGTTAATGATGATTATCCAAAAGCGCTAAATGTGTTTTAAAAGAAGCGTGATGTTTGAGTTAATTTGGTAGAGCCGACTATGTGAAGCGATGTGTCCACTCATCTTGAGTTGCGCGGTCCTAATTTTGATTGTGTGCTTAGTTAAGCCGACAAGGAAGTTGATGAAGTATTTCCAAAAGCCATCATGACCTTATCCTTGGGGAAGATACATATAGCATTTCAAATGTGATTGCTAAGTGTGAAAATGAAGTGAAAAAGAGAAGACAGAGAAGAACAGAAAGTTAGACAGTAAAAGTTGAAGATCTATGTGAATAAGCAGAAGAAGATTACAATTCATTGGAACTAATCAATACAGCAGGTCTACTCAAATAGTTCATTTATCAAATATAGTGTATATCTATTTTACTGAAGGTTGCAGCATTCATCATTTTAGCAGTGAGCTTTTTGGACAGTGAATCCTCACCCCTAACAAGGTTATTTATAAAAGACTCCTAACAGGGTCCGACCCTTAACCAGGTCACTGTACTTATTTCATTGTAAAGATCAACTCCTAACAGGGTTGTAAGATCTTCTAACATGGATTATTATACTCAAGTACAATTATTTGTGGGTGCTAATTCACACTGGGGTTTTTACCTATTTGGTTTCCCCGTAACCAAAACTGTTGTGTTCGATCTTGTGTTATCTAAATGTGTTAATGCTTAATGTTATTATGTAATTAATTGGAGAAAATAATTAAACTAGCTAATAACTAATTCACCCCCCCCCCTCTTAGTTATCCCTTGGGACTATTCCAACAATTGGTATCAGAGCCAAGTGCCTTGGAGAGAAAGCCTAACAACTTAAGGTAGATCAAATGGCGTACTTGATCAGGAAAGAGAGTCCTAAGTTTGATGGAGAGAACTATCTTGACTGGAAGAAAAAAATGATAACACATCTTCACTGCATTGGTTTTGAGATATATGAGATTTCTACTCTTGCAATTGATGTTCCCACCTTGAAATACCTTGCAGATTAAGACTCTACAAATAAACAAAAAGAAGTATTCACTCAAAATGCAATTGCCAAGGAAGCCCTAATTAGTGCCCTATCTGACAATGAATTTTCTAAGATCAAGAAGGCAAAAAAAGCATATACAATCTGGAAATACTTAGAAGATATGTTTGAAGGAGACATCCAAGCAAAGAATGTGCGTAGAAAGACATGGAATAAAATATACAATAATTAAGAGATGCTACATGAAGAGAACATCAGAGCTTACAATCAAAGGATTAATGAAGCAGTATCAGGTATCAAGAACAATGGTGGAGAAATTTCAGAGGATGATATAATGGACAAACTGATGACCACATTAATAGCAGACTATGAAAGCAATATTAACATCTTGGATGAAACCATGCAATTCTCAAAGGACTTCAAAAGAGAGACCTTGATTAGCAAAATATTTGCATTTGAGATATCAAGACTGAAGATAGAACCTAAAATGGAAATAACTTTCAAAGCCTCAGTCTGTGGTAAGAAATCCTTGAACATCTCTAGCAATAATGAAAAAGAATAAGTTGATACTGAACTAGAAGAAATCATTGCTATGATTGCTAAGAAGGAAAGAAAAGGTAAAGGTAAATATGAAGGACAACTACCATTCAAATGTTTTTCATGCAACAAAGTTGGCCACTTTGCATCCAAGTGTCCTACAAGAGTCAAGAAATTCATATCAGATTACAAGCCCAAATATACTAAAGAATGCTATCATGCTGAAGATGGTGTAACTGATGATGACTCGGGAGAAGATGAAATTGGATTTATTTCCATTAAAGACACTGAGAAAATGCTTGAAGAAATGGACAATGAAGATGAAAAGAAAGCACAAGAGTTAGCATTAGTTTCCAAAGTAGACATCAGAACTGACTGGATCATTGACAGCGGGTGTTCACATCACATGACAAGTGACAAAGAAATATTTGTACATCTAGATAAGTACAAAGGGGCATGGTTATATTTGGAGATAACACTCCCAAACCTATCCTAGGTAGAGCATTTATTACCTTAGATGGAAAGAACAAGACAAATGGTGTTCTTTATGTTGATGGTTTGCATCATAACCTGCTAAGTGTTGGACAACTGTTAGATAAAGGATATCAGTTGGAATTCAAGAACAACAGATGTATTATCAACAACAAAGAAGGAGACATGATTGCATCAGGTTCAAAAACCAAAGTTAATGTCTTTCAAATTAACTCTGAAGTAAGTTGTTTTGTTGCAAAAGTGGATGAAAGTTGGCTATGGCACAAGAGACTTTGTCATATCAATTTTGACAACATAGTAAAGATAAGTAATGTAAAGGCAGTAAGAGACCTTCCAAGTATTGCAAGATAAGTTGATACTATGTGCACGGAATGTGTGATGGGAAAGCATGTAAGGAGTACATTCAGAAGTAAACAGAATTTAGCAGAAAACAAATTGGATCTAGTGCATACAGACTTATGTGGTCCCACTCAAACAAGATCATACTATGGAGAGAGGTATTTCATTTTGTTTTTTGATGACTTTTCCAAAATGATGTGGGTTGCATTCTTAAAAGACAAATCTGAAGCTTTTGAGAGGTTCAAAGTATTCAAAGCTAAAGTTGAAAATGAATCTAGATTAAAGATAAAATGTCTGAGATCTGATAGAGGAGGAGAATTCACCTCTGACCAGTTTTATGATAACTGCAAAGAACATGGAATCAAAAGATAGTTAAGTGCACCTAGAACCCCTCAGTAGAATGGGATTGCAGAAAGAAGGAACATGATAATACTTGACACAGCGCGCACTACCATGATTGAAGGAAAGGTTTCCCATACCTATTGGAGAGATGCGGTCAATATCGCAGTCTATACTATCAATAGAATCCAGTTAAGGCTAGGGACAGACAAAACACCTTATTAAATTTGGTTTGGTAATGTACCTATTGTAAAATACTTTAGAATCTTTGGAAGCATGTGCTACATCAAGAGAGATGACAGTATTGGCAAGTTTGATGCTAGAAGCGATGAAGGTATTTTTCTTGGTTGCTCTACTAAAAGCAAATCCTATAGATGTTTTAATCTAAGATTGAAGAAGATCATTGAAAGTACTCATGAAAATATTGATGAGAAGTTTATGATTCAAGAAAGATACTATGAATGTGCTCCCATGATTGAAGATGAACCCAGACCTATCAGTAAGGACACAATTATTGAAGAAATGTTTGACTGTATTGATGTTTCATGCAACAATCCTGAACCAAGTCAAGAAGAATCACAGATTACAGATGAGAGTGTCACTCCTAAAAAATAAAAATACACATCCAGATACCAATCTAAGGAAGACATCATTGGAGATCAGAGTGCTAAAGTCTTGACAAAATCCAGAGCAAAAGGTTCAACCATTGATGAAGAGGTATGCTTACTTTCTCAAATTGAACCCTTAAGTGTTGAAGATGCATGCAATGATTCAGATTGGCAAAGTTCTATGCAAGAATAATTAGATCAGATAATCAAGAATGATACATGGGAAATGGTCCCTAGACCTCGTGACAAGAATATGACTAGAAAAAAGTGGATATTCAAGAATAAGATGAATGAAGAAGGTACAGTGGTAAGAAACAAAGCAAGAATGGTATGTAAAGGATATGCGCAGAGAGAAGGAATAGACTACACTGATACATTTGCCCCTGTGAGAAGACTGGAAGCTATCAAGTTGTTTCTGGCCTATGCAACATTCAAGAACTTTAAAGTATATCAAATGGATGTCAAGTCAGCTTTTCTAAACGGTGACTTGAAGGAAGAAGTTTACATAAAACAGCCTGAAGGATTTAATCTATCAGACAAACCAGACATGGTATGTAGACTAAAGAAAGCACTTTATGGACTTAAACATGCCCCAAGAGCATGGTATGAGAGACTTGATGGTTACTTAACAAAGATATGATTCAGAAAAGGAGTAGCAGATTGTAACTTATTCATAAGAGAGACAAATGAAGGATTACTACTTGTTGCTATTTTTGTTGATGACATTATCTTTAGAGGTAATGACAAGCTTAGTGCAAAATTTTCCAAAGAGATGTAAAGTGAGTTTGAAATGAGCATGATTAGACCTATCAAATATTTTTTGGGATTGAATGTAAAACAAACAGACAAAGGCATATTCATAAATCAGTCTAAGTATGTGAAGGAGATATTGAAAACTTTCAAAATGGAAGACTACAAACCAATAAGCACCCCCATGATAACAGGAAGAAAGCTTTCTAAAGATGATGATTCCACAGCAGTTGACAAGACACTATACAAGTCTATGATTGGAAAACTCATATATCTTACTCAATCTAGACTAGATATTTCCAATGCAGTTGGCATTGTTAGAAGATTTGCAGCTGATCCTAAACAAAATCACCTAATGGAAATCAAAAGAATATTCAGATACTTAAAGGGGACTATAGACTATGGTTTATGGTATCCTAACTCAAAGAATATACAACTTCATGTGTATACAGATGTAGATTGGGCAGGTTGTGTTGATGACAGGAAGAGTACCTCAGGAGGAGCAGTATTTCTTGGAGACAGATTAGTTACTTGGACAAGCAAGAAGCAAAACTGTATCTCTCAGTCGACAACAAAAGCTTGGTATGTTGCAACAGCACTAAATTATTCAACAATGGTTTGGATCAAACAGATGATTAAATACTTTGGTATCTAGATTGATTATCCTATTATTATTCACTATGATAACACTGGAACTATCAATATGTCAAAGAACCTTGTGATGCACGCAAAGACAAAACACATTGAGATCAAATATCACTTTCTAAGAGAAAAATTTGTAGACAGAGAAGTAAAGTTAGATTATGTGAGCACTAAATAAACAGTTAGCAGATGTTTTTACAAAGCCTTTATCAAAAGATACTTTTGAGAATCTCAGGGAGAAGCCGGGAGTAATTCCCTTTCCTGAGTCTGCTTAGAATTTGCAGTAAAGAACATCAGTCCTTGGTGATTGATGAATGGTTGACTACTCTACTTCTCGAGTAGTACCTATGCTTATTTATGTTTGGCACCCTTTTCCATTGATGTCAAAGGGGGAGCATATAGTAAGGGGGAGAATATACTCTAGGGGAGTATATAGTCGTGAAAATAAAAACACAGTTAGAGGAGCTGCAACAGTGAAGAGGAACCCTTGATGAGGACATTGAGAAGATTGTAAAAACAAAGGAATCACTTTTGGATTGATGATGTTTTTAATCATATGTTGCCATCAATGTCAAAGGGGGAGATTGTTGGAGATTTGCTTCTATGCAAATTGTTGATTGCATGTTTGTCACTGATGACAACATATAATATACAGCGGTGTCCTATATGCAATTATCAGTACAGATTTTTTGGATCCTTGATGTTTATTTCCATGTTGTAGACATGTTTTGGTTGCTATGTGCATTCACGCAGATTCAGATATGCAGTTTTAGTGGAGTTATGTTAATCTATTTTGGCAGTTACAGTTTCTGAAGATCATCTGTTAAGAGCCGACGTATTTACATTGTTTCTTGAGTTGCGCCTATCTTCAGGATATGCATGTTTTTATTCATGTTTAGTTATGAGTTAATGATGATTATCCAAAGGTGCTAAATGTGTTTTAAAAGAAGCGTGATGTTTGAGTTAATTTGGTAGAGCCGACTATGTGAAGCGACGCGTCCACTCATCTTGAGTTGCACGGTCCTAATTTTGATTGTGTGCTTAGTTAAGCCGACAAGGAAGTTGATGAAGTATTTCTAAAAGCCGTCGTGACCTTAACCTTGGAAAATATACATATAGCAGTTCAAATGTGATCGCTAAGTGTGAAAATGAAGTGAAAAAGAGAAGACAGAGCAAAATAGAAAGTTAGACAGTAAAAGTTGAATATCTATGTGAATAAGCAGAAGAAGATTACAATTCATTGGAACTGATCAAGACAGTAGGTCTACTCAAATAGTTCATTTATCAGATATAGTGTATATCTATTTTACTGAAGGTTACAGCCTTCATCATTTTAGTAGTGAGCTTTTTGGATAGTGATTCCTCACCCCTAACAGGGTTATTTGTAAAAGACTCCTAACAGGGTCTAACCCTTAACCAGGTCACTGTACTTATTGCATTTTAAAGATCAACTCCTAACAGGTTTGTAAGATCTTCTAACAAGGATTATTATACTCAAGTATAGTTCTTTGTGGGTGCTAATTCCCACTGGGGTTTTTACCTATTTGGTTTCCCTGTAACCAAAATTGTTGTGTTCGATCTTGTGTTATCTGAATATGTTAATGCTTAATGTTATTATGTAATTAATTGAAGAAAAGAATTAAACTAGCTAATAACTGATTCACCCCNCTCCCCCCCCCCCCCCCCCCCTCAGTTATCCCTTGGGACTATTTCAACAAAGGGGTATTTTGGTTTCAACTCATCAAATTGTTGGGACTTAGGACGGGTGAGGTTTCCTGCAAGTGATAGTAAGCTTTGACAAAGAAAACTCAAAAGATAAGCCAAAGTTAGAATAAAAATCTATCTATAGTCATATTATAAATTTCTAAACATCAATGGTGCTTCAGACAAAGAACCAAATACAATACCAAATGCATATATGATCATCAACAAAACATACATCAGTAGCAAAGCAAAGTATTTCATCTAACTGCAAAGGAACTGGAGCAGAGGACCAAAAGAAGCATACAACATGAAAAACATTCATTAAATTCAGAACCAGAGATAATGCAAAGTATAGCACCAAGAGTAATATTTCATTCCTTCATTAACTTCAAGAGTCAACATCAGTGATTGGTACATACATGGCCCCAAGGTTGCATTAATCTACTAAGATTGTTCAAATAACTAAGCTAAGAAAACCATAGCAACAATCACTATGGACAACAAAATTATCAATTTTTTTGACCCTTGGAATGGTGTTGGACTTCTTATTTATAGACATGGATTAATTATCTACATCGAGATCCTCAACCTGTACAACATATATATTTAAATTAAATATAATATTCACAGCCGGTACTACCTGCACTGTCAAAATCATCCCTATTTTATATTACAACGATAGAAAGAGAAAGAAGAGAGAAAGAGAGAAGAAGGAGAAGACTTCAAGGAACCAATCACTGAGGAGACACCATTGTATATGTGGATGTGACTTATGAATTTCGGTTGTCTCAAGCTAGGAGCTCCATAAATGAAAAGGTGACTCCCTGTCCTCGAGTACTTTCCCTATCCATCAGATATTAATTGTTGGTTCAACAACTCAAGAGTTGGGAATATGTGTGCAGTCTCTTACCCTTCTTATGTCACCTCCATGTCATATTGTACTTGCTAGGCCTCTGACAAAATAATGACAATGAATTATGCTGATGGTCGATTGGCTTTTAGATAATCATCGATATGGACCATCATAAATAATACAAAAGTGAAGTTCAGAATTCCAGAATCTGGGAGCTTGCGCTCAAAGAATAATGAACAAAAGAATAGAATTTAGAGAGAAGTTATGGAACTTGGAATATTTATTTCTCCTGAAACTTCCTAAAGGCCTCAATTATCTGAGTTACACCCTCCTTGTCCACCTCCTTCAAACAATCAATGTGGTCAGCTGCCTCATCAAGATAATCAATTGCATCTGCGGCCTTTTCTTTCATCTTAGTGGCAGCCCTAGTGGCATCATGAGCCTTCAAAATCAATTGGGTGAGCTTTCCCATTATCTAACTATCAAAATGTCTCGGCGATCAGAATTGGGCATCAGCTAGCTCATGAAACTTAACTAATAAAGAATCAATGGGGGCATATGCCCCGGGGCTCAATGGATTTAAAGATGTAAGTTCCCAAACAAATAGTGTATACTAGTCCTTTGAATTTTGGACCACATCCACATGAGTGTCTAAGACCTTCACCAGTTGCTTGCTTGTCCTAATTCGGATTGCAAGTCTAGAAAAATGGGTCTTTGGGAACTCATACATTTTGTTCTCTAAAATTCTAGTTTTGGCTAGATTTTCCTCCCCTAGAATCAAAATTTCTTCAAGAGTGTCCTTCCATCCCTCATATTTCTAGGACTAGGCCTTCCATTCTGGGAGGAGCCTATTTAATTGGTTGATAATATCATCAGCCTTGTACAAATCTAGGAGTGATACCAATAAGAAGCTCTGGATTGCCTCTAGTTTTTCACTTATCCATTCATCCACACCTAGCGTCTTCTTCTTCATGTTCCAGAGTGCATATATGTTTCCTTGTGGAAGCGACATTCTAGAGGTGGAGGCCCTGGGCATTGCATAAGATAGGAGAAGTGTGAATTTGGTCAAGAGTCTATGGAGATTTTACTCTAAAGCTTGGAGCTCTTCCTCTTTTGATATTCTTTATCATACCAGTCATGGATAGCCTGGCTTGCTTCATCTAAGAGATCTAGCTCTCCCCTTTGGTCTCTCCGGCCCACAGGAATCTATGTTATGGTATAATCTTCAGCCACTACTTTAGATTCATCCATGTTCCCTAGTGGGGCTGATACTGTGGCCACCACATTTCTATCTACATCCCTCTAGATATTATGGAGCATCTGATCCTTCTTTGGTTTCATTTCTACTTGGCCTTCGACCAACATCTCGGCAAGAGACCGGGGGGTTGATATCTCTGTTGACATTTTTCTCTTTCGGGACTCTACCAACCACTATGGAGGGCATTGTGCCTCATTCATCATTATTTTTAAACTTAAGGAAGTACCTCTGCACCTTTTCTTTGTCCTCTCCATTATTGTGTCATTGATGTTGTCGCTGAGATTATTACTTGTATTTTCTTACCCCATCTTTGTATCATTTTCCAGGATATTTTTCGTGGGCAGGGAAGATGGTGGCGACTACTGAATATGTTCATCTTGGACTTCTTCTTGTTGAAGTCCCAATATGGCCCCTTCTTTATAGGTGTCCAGGGGAGGCAATGGGCCTTGGCTACCTGTTGGAGGTTGGAGCATGGCATCTGGGATTATGATTGTTCCCAAAGGTCTAGTTTCCCTAGAGGCCAACATTTTCTCTTCAACCTTTTTACTTTCTTGTTCTTTCTCTTCCTCTGATTTTCTCTCAGATTCATTTTTTTGGTGCTCTTATGCTTTCTCTTGGATAGATTTTTGGGCCTCTTCAATCTCCTCGTCCTTCTAGATGGTATCTGTATCCTATTCCTTGATCGCCTTCTTGATCGCTCTCTCTTCAGCTGTGTGTAGACTGTCCAGTTCATCGACTTGGAAGAATTCATCAACATTTGTTTCAAATATCTCACATGGATCCTCTAGGGCATCATCTTTCTTAGAAGATGAACCGGAGGGAATCTCTTGGACCTTGGCCACATTTCCAGGTTCTGAGCTTGGATCCTTGTTCAAAGGGAATCTATTGACATTTTATTTATTTCTCCATTGGAGTGGTTCCCCGACAAAAGTTATCTTTGCCTCTTCCCCATTCTCCTCATCACATAGAATGCCAAATGGAGTAAATAGGGAGGGAGCTATAGTTTTTTGGGTTTGGGATCCTACCACGATGGCCCTGAGGCCAAATGTTACTTTGGAGCTAACTGCTTCTGCCAACTTTTATGATCTCTCCAATTTCTCATCTAGTTGTCTCGTGAGAGGCTCTGGTATAGGATCTCATGGATGTGAGGATGTGTCAACCTTTTTCTTTCCTTGGGCTTTGTTTTTTTTTCCAACCGGGGTCCAGGAACAATTGCCCCCAAAAATGGTGCATCCAAATGGAAACTCTTCGGACATACTCTTGAAAAAAGAGTGTGACTAGACTCAACAATAGTTCTGGAGACGATCTTCATAGAAAAATTTATGTGGTGCTCTAGTCCATTGGAGAGAGACTCAACTTGTAAATTCCTGCTTCTTTATACACAGGGTCTTCAAGAGACGCGCTGTCAGAGAACTTCCACGGGAATGTTCGGAGGCCGAGACGCTCAATCATGCCCTTTTAAATTCTTGAATACTTCCTATTCCAGACATCAAAATAATTATGGAAATCTTCCAAAAAATCTTCTAAATGTGGCTCATGGGGTTGAGATCCGCGGGGCATTGCCTTCTCTAGCCGGCTGCGTGGATCATAATTCTTGTGGCTAAGTAAAAATTTGGTTAAGTTCAATCCACTTAACTCATTCTTTGATTCCCTGGCTACAACGAGGGTGCATGTGTATTTTCCAAAGGTGATCGAGAAGTATACTGAGGTGATCTTCTTCATAGCTAGTAAGGCGTATACCTCTAGTACTTTCCTACAAAACTCTATCAAAACAACTTTATATCTGCAATGCTTAGGTAACAAAAATGGACTGCTGGAAAACCGAGTAACTCAGATGTAAGTATGCTATGAAAATTGGATGAAATAACATCCCCATGGGCTGACCATGGTCATTGCCTTCGGAGACAGCCTGAAGCCTACATCCTTAGTGAGCGCCTATAATCCATGAAACACAAAGGTGTCATTTACTCTGCAAAATTTTTGAAATGATTCATCCCATTGGATCTAGAGTAAATGATCCCATGGGGTGGACTGCCTTATTTCTAAATTGAGGACACCAACTATGTCCAATCCCCGGATTCCTTCTTGTTGCCTACCAAGAGACCATAAAACAATAGATGTCATATAGATATGACTATCTTCCACCACCTTCCTCATTTGAGTGTCCACATTATTGGAGATGATAGTAGCCCAGTCAAAATGTTTCCTATTGGTGGTCATATAGTAAAGGAAGTAGTACATCGAAGGAGAGAACTCTCGGGCATGGGGCTCGCTGAAAATTCTACACAAAAATATTATTTTGTCCTGGATTGCCTCCTTGAAGTAGGAGTGAGGGATATCCAATTTCATCTTCTTAAAGTCTTGGCACAAACTTCTCAGCCATTCTTCATTAAGGAGGCGTCGGGCTGCATCTCCTACATCTATGAACTATGCTATTGAGGTTGCTCGGATCATACTAATGGCGCCCTTGAATAAATGGATCCTCCATAACTTGGCAATGGCATCTTGGTCTAGGGAGGCGATGGCACTCTGGAGGATGTGACAATGATGCATATAGTTGCATTGTAGTTCTTAGCCATATGCAAAATTAACTTTGGAGCCTGCATAGAGTGAGGGAAGCAAGCCACCTGGATGATTCCAGAGGCATAAATTTTGACCGATGATACAATGTTGGCTTGCCTCAACTGGTATATGGCTTTCCTGAGGCTTCCCAGTTCGGTCCAGGTACCAAAATTTGTATCTAAAATTTCCTGGAGTGTTGTTTCAATCCAGGAACCCTGAATAGTTCCATTTTTCTTGTACTTCATTACTAGCAGGAGCTTCTCCAAATCCTTCTCTACCTTTTATTTCTTATCCAGAATTTCAGATATGCTAGGGAGTTCTGAGCTTCCTGGTGGTGACCCTGTTGTAGCCATTTTCACGATTAGAACCTGCAGGACTAGACAACCGTCAATATAACATATATGATAAATTAAGCTTATTGACACTCTGGATTCTTGGACTTTGAGGGTCACATATCCTGTTATTTAGAAACAAATAAAAGAAACATTGATTAACGATAAATAATATTAGACGAGACATCCTCTTCGCAAGCAAACCACAAAATCAATGATGCATGACGGGAAAGGCTAGAGTCCAAAAATAATAACTTAGTGAAGTGTCATTAGAAAAAGCATGTTGGTGACCACTAATATTTCTAGTGATTGAATATTCCAGAGTGATGAAAAGTGCTAATGAACCATTGATGTGACGTTAGTTAAACGACCTGTCATTTCCAAGGTAGACACGTGTTCATCCACTCATGCAGAGTTATGGCATTTAACTAAAATTTGGCATTACACAAAAGGTATTAAAGGCCAACTAGGAAAAATTTGAAGGTTCGATCGTGGGAACCAATTCTGCCATTACGGCGGGCAAGATGGAGGAGAGAGAAAACTCAACACCAGTCACTTGAGAAGCTGAGACTTGACCCAACTACCGTCCTCGTTCTATAACTTGGCACAATTCAATATTTTCCAATGAGACCTGGATCACACTGATTCAATACAAAGTCCATGAACCGTTATTATAATGCGTATTCGATAGACCTTGCAAAGAATTCAAACCAAAACAAACTTACACTCTTATCTACAAAGACTTCATCAATTACACAAACCTTCTGAAATTTACAATATTTACATGAAATTCAAAGGATATTTACATACATCTACATGATATATGCAAATTTATAAGACATTTACACTTACTTGTAGGACACCCAACCCACAGGCCAGACAAGCCGCGGAGGGAAGACACCAAGACCACAAAGTGACAGGCCCAAAATACATGTAAAAATTACTTACAAAAATGGATTTCGGGCAACACAAGGAAGGCAAAACAGCAAAAACAAAAGCCAAAAGAAACAATTGTAGAAAACAAACCAATGACCAAGAGAAACCTACCTGAAACACAGAATTCTAAGATTGATGAATCCTTGAAACACCTCTTTACTAATCGCTTTGAAAACCCAATTCCAACACGCAAGCACTCGCACAATTTCGTTGTTGAGAACTCGAGCTCAAGGAACACTTCAAAATTAATTGCTCAAGAGGTTATTTTTTCTCATGCTGAATGTAAAAGTGATGGGAAAAATCCTTTTATAATCCCTAAAGGAGCGCATTAAATGCTAATCAGGATTTCAAGGGTAAGTAGATTCTGAATTCTGAACCTTAGAGCACCCAACGTTCACTTCTTCAAGTGAACACATAAAGGACAACACCAGAATCTCTGAAGTCGAGAATTCCTTAACCATAAACGAGAATACATTTTGGGATTCGGATCCCAGAGAAACACAAAAAAAAGAGAAAGAGAACAAGGCAAAATCAAAGAAAAAAAGGGGAACCAACATTTTGTCGCACAAAATGTAGGGACGGATATGTGGGGCATAACAAAATTGATTAATGAAGGTTCAACCAAAATGTTAAAGAGGGAAGTGGCTTATGAGTACACAACCATTAAGCCAAATGAGAGAGAGGACTTTGACATCACGTTGGGACAACTCCTAGATCATATTTTAGTGAGGAAAGAGAAAGTTCAACATGCTCATTCTCTTGCTAATGATCCACATGTACATACTGGTGATCCAAACTGTGTTGCTGCTGCTCCAAATACTGGTGATCCAAACCATGTTGTTGCTATTCTTAATTTTCCAAATCTTGTTGCTACTGTTCCACTGCCTATAGCTAATGAAATGGAGGACCCTTTCACTATTTTTGAGCTCAATGGGAAGATTATCAAATGACATGCTAGCCAACTGGGATGGGAACATGGATTTAACTTCCTTTTATGCTTAAGGGAAGCTTAACAATTATTATTTTGTGCAAATATTTGAAATAGTAACTGATGTAACTGAAAACTAGTCTCCTAAATGGAGCATTATATTTTTTTGTGATATGTGGTACGCAAACTGGTACAACTATCTAACTATGGTTTCTCAATTATAATTAATACAAAAAAAACATGTATAATCAAGATTTTTAAAAAATAGTTCATCGGTTCACAACCTTAGTAAAGTCAAGAAGGCTTTACCTATATGTGGTTGATGTGTTTTATGTTGTAGTTGTAATATGTTTTATCTTTACCTGCCAAAAAATGGAGTCATGGTAACAATCATAAAGTAAGATACATCTATATTAGCACGTAAAACAATAATAAAGAAGTGGAATACAAAATAATATCATGTTGTAAGAGCAAGATTTCCAATTTAGATTAAAGTGTTCATAAAAATAATTACATGGACCTGATGTGATATGAAAACCCGACTGAACTCTTCATTGCCTCCCATGCCTACAAAAAATTGTAACAACTGGTGGAAGTTACGATCCCATAGAAATTTATCATTCAAATATTGCATGCACAACATTCTAAAAGGATAAAATATTGCCCACCTTGATACAATATTTGAATATTTCACCTCATACATAGACAAAGACATACATACATGCATACATATATATAAACGTATACATACATCCATATATATGCATACATAGAAATGCATACATACATACACACGTATGCATACATATGTATGACCTTTTCATTTGATTTATGAAAACATAAGTTAAATAGTATAACTTATTGAAAACAATGAACTTCAATGTCTCTAACTAATGCATAGAGTGGACACATACAATAGTGATACTAATTTATAAAAACATGAAATAAATGTTATCCTAAGGTGTTAACTGCCAACATCAGTTATGGATTATGTATAGAATAATCAGTGCAAACCAAGATAATTTGCAATGAAGTATAATGAAAATGACGGTGGAAATTCCCCCTTATAAAAGAATTCAAATGTGGAATTCATTCATTCATTTGTGGTTTGTCCTTTAGAATTTGAAAATAGAGTGGAAAAGAAGCATTCATATCATACTGCACTTGCTTGCCATTTATTTCTAATTCCTATGATGACTTCATCAATTCAATTTTGTATTATTTATTTTTTTGATTGGAGAGCTCATATATAATAGTGGTGAACAACATAGACATACAAGCATATACATACATACATATATATATATTCATTTCTCTTCAATCATTGAGTCCAATATGCATTCTTAAGTTGTCATTGACTATATATACACAGTTACATTGACTATATGCATTATGAAGTTGTCATTGAATGTATGCCTTTGTCTTTAAACATTTACTATATGCATTTCTCCTTAAAAATTGGTTGTATGCATTTCACTATAATTATATAGTCTATGGAATTCATAAACAGAATAAGACATGAATATAACATGTTTCGAATGTGGCCTCACTCACAATGTATGCATTACCGTTAGGAAGGGGCTTTAATAAAATCATTCAGCACCTTGCATTGATCCTTAACGATCCCACTAAACATAGGCATATGAGTAATTTTGGAGGATTACTCAAAGTAGTAGAGAACAATGATAGAAAATGATATTTTCATGTCATAATTCAATAAAACTTTCAGTAATCCTTCAGAATGACTCCAACTTCTCCATGATTGAAGATCCCACAAAAATCAAACGACACCCAATTCATAAACATTTCACCACCATAATGTAGCTTAGTTTATGAAAACATGAATTAAATAACTAGAAATAGTGTAATTTGAAAACATGGAATTTGAATGCCTCTAACTAATACATACTGTGAACACCTAACTAACTAACTAACTCAAAATAGTATAATTGAATGCATCTAAGTAATGCATATAGTGAACACATACATATAAACAAAAACATGAACTAAATGGTATCATCAAGTACCAACCTGAAGATCCCACTAAAAACACTACCTTGATTTATGAAAACATGAATTAACAAACTGAAAACAGTGTAATGTGAGAA
>MU224428.1:1589154-1622249 GCA_018584345.1 Thuja plicata | reverse complement strand
TATATATATATATATATCCTAACCTTAGTACATAAGTAAGGACTAGGTTCAATATAGCATTTACAATTTGTATTAGGGGCAAATTAACTCTCTTAATCTAACGTAAGCACAAAATTACATAGTAATATAGAATTGTACATGTTAAACAAGTAATCCCTAATAGGGGGCATTAGAACAAGTAAGATTAAATATGAAAATAACTAACATTTCATGAATAAACTACCAGATTTCAACATATTATCGACAATGTATCATATTTCTTTGACATTCCGTGTAATAATTTCATGATATAATAAAAGGCAAAAGCATATAGTCAGTGTAAACTTAACAATGCTTGCAAACAATGTAAACTTAAGAATGCATAGAGACAATGTTAAATTAAGAATGCATACATTTCATGATTACAGAGAAATGCATACAGACATGTACATTTGAAAAACACTAACATTTCATGATTAAACTAGCAAATTTCAACTTAACAATGCAAAGACACTATGTGTAATAATTTCAAAGTATGACAAAAAAATCAAATGGAGGCGCTACTTGAGAGTGGTAGATCGAAACCCTCATCGCATGCAGACAAATAATAGTTGCAATTGGCCCTTTTTATTTGACATTCCATGTAATAGATAGTCGTGAAAGGGCAGAGTAAAAGACTAGATATGGAAAACACTAACATTTCATGATTAAACTAACAAATTTCAACGTATTATTGATAATGTACACTATTGTTACAAGTGTGGTTGTCGTTGCACCAAAAGATCAACTTGTCAATGACTGATACAACACTAGACTTATAGAATCTACATGAGGTGGTTAGTCACTTATCACGAATCCCAAGGGGAGAGTTGAACATTTTTCCAACAATCTCCCCCTTAGCGTTGCCCGAGGGGATTTGAACCTATGTCCAAGCTCTGATACAACTTGTTACAAGTGTGGTTTTTGTTGCACCAAAAGATCAACCCGTCAATGTTTTATACAAGCATTAGACTTATAGAATCTACAGGAGGCAGTTAGTCTCTTGTCATGAATCCTGAGGGGAGCGCTGGCTATTTTGCCAACACCTATTTCTTTGACATTCCATGTAATAATTTGATAGTATGATAAAAAAACAAATGGACCAACTCAATCCCTTGATTCAATACAGAGAAACAGTTCAAACAAACAAGAAACCGTAAAAGCCAATGAATACAATAACATTTTATGACCAAACTAGCAAATTTAATCATATTATTGACAGTGTACCATATTCCTTTGACTTTTCATGTAATAATTTCAAGATCTAAAAAAACACATGGATCGACTGAAACCCTCGATTTAGTACAAAGAAATAGTACTTCACAACCAGTGAAAGCCAAGAGGACACGCGAGTAAGGGTTAAAAATGGAAAAGACTAACATTTCATGATTAAGATAACAAATTTCAACATATTATCGACAGTGTACCCTATTTCTTTGACATTACATGTTATAATTTGATAGTATGATAAAAAATAGATGGACCAACTGAAACCCTCGATTCAATACAAAGAAATGGTTAAAACAAACAAAAAGTCGTAAAAGAAAATGAATACGAGTAGTGCATATGAGGACATGATTTGAGATCAATGCGACCCCACAATTCATTAGCGATAAATAATATCTATTACAATTCCACAAATTCTATCTATTACGATTTGTTTTAGTTTTGATATATAAATAACATCAGTTTTGTAAAAATGAAAATTTTGATTTATTGTTTTCAATATTTTCAATATATACTAATAAGAAAACAAATAAATTATATTTTTTATAATCATATAAAATAGATAATTAAATATAACTATAAAATTCTTGTTCACAATTTTAAATTATATGCAATGTTTGATTGAAATAATTAAAAAATAGCATTCAATGTATACAATAGCATTCCTGTCGTGACAAGAACTAATGATATACAACAAACACAACTCCATAGCTCTATACAAACTAACTACTAAATCATTGAGATCTTACTTTCTTTTGAAAATTGTTTTTTGTGTGAGACATAAAATTCCTACCTCTTCTTCCTCATTTGTTTTTGAAGGGCTACTCGCTTCATTCCTAGAGCATTTAGATATAGATTCTACTTTCTATGATGATATTACTTCCAAATCCTTCAATAGAGCGACTTTTGCAGGAAACAAATATTTTAGCTCTACACCATTTTAAGGCCTATTCATGCCTCAGCCTTTGTCTTCTTCATATTCCACGAATATAAATAAAGGAATAACCTATGGATAAAAATGAGAGTATATCTCATGAATTAATAATATAGTATATCCCAAAATTCATAGTATACTCTCATTTTTATTTGCTCTATATCTCTATGCAATTAAACTGCCTTAGAATTTTGAAAACAGTTTTTTTTGTGGTTTTCATGTTTTCGATAAATCCTATTTTAAAAAATTCTTTTATTTTTTGGATTATTGATTTATCCTCAAGAATATTTTTTCTACTATAATACAAAACAATTTCCTCCCCACCATCACTATCATCATCGCCCTTAAACTAATACTTAGAAATGTCTTCATTACTGGTTCGCTTTCTAACAGACAAGTTATCGAGCTCATGGATATGAATTGAGTAAGAACCTGAAAAGCCTTTAAATAGCATAAAAATCTAAGTTGAAAATCAAATAAACATTTTCATGAGATCTCAACCTCAAACTCTCTTCCACATTTATGATGTTTTTCAAGTCCATCTATAAGTTTTGGAGTTTGGTTGTTAGACTATAATTGTTAAGTTTTTTGGATAGATGCAAATTAATAGCAATCTATGTTGTTTTTTGTGTTTTCCAAATGCAACAATCTCTCTTTCATTTATATTGGGAATGAGGCTAGGAGAGACATGTCCCTTCATGGGACATGTCTATTCATTATTATTTATAAGAAAGGACATGTCTCTTCCCATTAATTATAATTTAATCAATCTTATAATGTTTCATCAATCAATTATTAATTAAGAATAATATAATAATATAATATTTAAATATTAAATTTCATATGATTAATAATAATATAACATATATATTATATTATATTATTATTGATCAACATATATTATATATATTCTAGTGATCATATGACTGGAGCTACAAACATTAACACTCCCTCTTAGCTAGGGAGGATGATCAAACATAATGTGTAGTGATCTCCTGTGTCAACACTTATGACCCTCACCATTGCTATACAAAATATCAACACTCCCTCTTAGCAAGGGAGGATAAATCAATCCAATGTCAACACTTATATGACACTTGACAACATCAATCATATGATGTAAGCAATAAAAGCATCATCCTCATGATGTAATCAATAGAAACATGGTCTGAAGATGTGGATTGCCTCCATCAACAATTCGATCCACAAGCTCTCAGGTGGATTGCCTTCGTCGGCGATTCTATCCACAAGCTCTCAGGTGGATTGCCTCCATCAACGATTCTATTCACAAGCTCTCATGTGGATTGCCTACATTAGTGATTCTAGCCACAAACTCACAAGCTTTAGAGTGGATTGCCTCCATCGTCGATTCTATCCACAAGCTCTCGTGTGGATTGCCTCCATTGGTGATTCTATCCACAAACTTACGAGCTTTAGAGTGGATTGCCTCCATCGGCGATTCTATCCACAAGCTCTCGTGTGGATTGTCTCCGTTGGCAATTCTATCCACAAACTCTCGAGCTTTAGAGTGGATTGCCTCCATTGGCAATTCTATCCACAAGCTTCTCAAGCTTTAATGCAGATTGCCTCAATCAGCGATTCTATCCACAAATTCTATCTATTATGATTTGTTTCAACCATCACAAGATGTGTATCATAATAGAAGCTCAAGTTATTGTAAGATCATCACCTTTCGATAACTCTTACAAATACAAGTGATAATCATTTGGATGTCGTCACTTCCTCATTATGTACACAGGGGGCGAGCCCATTAAAAATATGGAGTCACACACATGGCATCCATCATACCTCAACACAGAGGGTGAAAACAAGGGATTTCATCTTGAACTTCTCTCACAAAGAAGAACTCATTGAGCAGAAATCAATCTATTGATCATCCAAGATTGCTTAAGATGAACTGTCAGACTCCCTCTGAGTCTGATATCAATCTTCTTAGCTCCTCATCCAAAGTTACCTCTGAAGAGTCAAACTTCCTCTTTAAACAATTTCTTGTGCTTCTATCCTGAAGGTATGTCAAAGAGAGATTACAAATAGCTTGTAAACTAAACTATCTTATACGGAAATACCTAAGATGGAAGCATACAAGATTTTACTAGCCAATATTATAACATAAATTTCAAACTCAATAATTCATGTGCATTAATAAAACATGAAATACTTATCTCAAGTTTCAAATATTTCATTTTGTAAGGTGAACCCATATAGGAAATATCAACTCATCAAAATTTGAAGTTATTTGCGGTGGACACGTTGCAGGAGATCATAATGTTGTTCGCGCTAGCCATGTCAATGACCTTCATGCAAACTGACAATCTAGAGTGGATGATCACCATTTTCTCACTCTCCACTAAGGATGGTTCAAATGGAAATGTAACATTGGTGATTATTCCCCCCACAATGTACAATTCCCACTCTTATATCGTTGAACAATACTCATGTCTTCTTGTGTGACTTGATTGCTCCAAGAGAGGTGACACTATAATTATTTCTTTCTTTCTAGAAAGAGACACACTTCCTTGAATACATTATTGTTTGTTAATGCTTGACCACGATCATAACAAATTAATATATCTTTTTGATGAAAGCCACATTCAGGAATTTTACGTAGACCCGTACACAGTCTGTCATAACTTTTGAACCCCACACTTTCTCTCCAATCGCTCCTGTGAGATTCTTCAAAATTTGGTTTTCACCAACATATCCAAAATTCGGAAAAATCCAACAGTGGATTTGTGAGATATTGTCCCTGTACCGAGACTGTATTTTCTGAGACAGTCACACATTCATCATCAACAAACTACTCTTTTACATTTACAGTCTGGCTCTAATATCATGTTAAGTTTTTAGGATAGCATCAAATGTAATAGCAATCTATGTTGTTTTTTGTGTTTTCTAAATGCAACAATCTCTCTTTCATTTATATTGGGAATGAGGCTAGGAGAGACATGTCCCTTCATGGGACATGTTTATTCATTATTATTTATAAGAAAAGACATGCCTCTTCCCATTAATTATAATTTAATCAATCTTATAATGTTTCATCAATCAATTATTCATTAAGAATAATATAATATTTAAATTTTAAATTTCATTTGATTAATAATAATATAACATATATATTATATTATTATTAATCAACATATATTATATATATTCTAATGATCATACGACTGAAGCTACAAACATTAACAATAACTAGCAATTGCACCTTGGTATGCAATAAGTACGCCGAAGAGGTGTGGAAGGTCAATTAAAAAAAATTGGTCTATTAATTGCACATGTTTATGTATTACATGAGGTTAATTGATAGGTCATTTAACAAATGATGTTTCTGCAACAAAATTGTCAAAATGAAAAAATAATAGCATCAAATCAACTGCAATCATCCACTTGCAAAGATCAAATCATGACCAAAATAAAATTGATGAATCGTGAAGATAATTAGGCTCGTGTTATAGTTGCAATAGGGAGAGAAGGAACTCGAGGGGGGGAGATATAGTGGGAAGAGTGGGAGGTGCTAAGGAGATAGAGATAGAGAGGAAGATGGAGAGGGACATGGAGAGAAGATAAGAGAGAGGGATAGATAGAAATGACAGATAAATTCTTTGAAGAGAGATAGTGGTATAGAGTGATAGAGAGTAATAAGGATTCATTAACAATACACTCACATTATGTTTGCAATAAGGAGAGAGGATGATAGTGTGTGTGTGTGTGTGTGTGTGTGTGTGAGAGAGAGAGAGAGAGAGAGAGAGATTGTTAAAATTGTAACTTTTATATTAAAAACTACAAGTAAATTCACAATAAAAATTTAAAATTAAAAGAAACCTATTAAAAACGGTAAAAAAATGTGTTTATATAATTTTTTTAATTATTTTTAATTTAGAAAAAGAGAGGAAAATAAACATAAAGATGAAGATGGACAAAGAGAGATTTTATAAATTTTAACTTTTATATTAAAAATCACAAGTAAATTCATACTAAAAATTTAAAATTAAAAGAAACCTATTAAAATAAAAAAATTGTTTATTTAATTTTTTAAATTATTTTTCAATCATAGATAATGTAAAATATTATTCTAGTTTTATCAATTTTTTTAATGTCTAATAGAATTTTTTTTTAAATATAACAATTAATGATAAAGTTTTTTAAAATATAATAATAACTTTAGGATTTTATATGCTTTCGAGTAGGGTTAAGGTTTTTTTAACACATGATAAATATTGATAATCTTCTTCAAATTAATATGAAGTTCCAAATTTTAGATATGTTATTTCTACATATTATTAAAAAATATCAATAGAAGATCAAATATTAAAGTCACTAATTTTGAAAATAAATTAATATTATTATTTTCAGTTATCAATTTTTTTTTATATTACCTCAACTATTCTAGGGGAGAGGACCCGGTAGTTGAGCACCCTAACTTCGCGCTTCTCAAAACCCTACGTGGAAAGTTCAAATCACTCCCATTTTTTATAGTAGCTTACTTGGCAAGTCCCTTGCTTATAACTAAGGTTTCAAGGCCACGTCATCAAATATGATGCCACATCAGCATGCTTTTTGCCAAGGTGTCCAAAACAGCCCAAAAAAAAAGTGAGACCAATCGTAGTGCATTAGGGACCCCCATACTTGAGCAGCTGATGTGGCATCACACAATTGGTTGTTTTTTAGAATAAGGGACACATTTCATTCAATTATGGGTAGTCATCATTAGCAAATACAACTTTAAAGTCACAACTATTGATACAATGCTGTCAAAAATATTGGATATTAAATCAAGTAGTGTGGGTATTAAGTGAACAACTCCTATCACAACCATTGAAACGTGTTCAAGTAGTGGGTCCTCTCCCCTATATAATTATTTATGCCCATTTTCAAAAAAAAAATTATAACACTTCGAGGATATCTCTAACAGAAGTACTCTATGGAATAGTGTAGTAGGGAGAAAAAATAGAATCTTTTGAATTCTGATCTAAAAGGTGGATAGATTTACAATATATAAGTCCTAATAATGAAAATGGGTATAAAAGGAGTAGAAAGAAGATGAAAGCCAGGATGATTTAGTCCTGGGGAAAATTTGACCAAATTTTGTTGAAATCATTTTGTAGCATTTTTTTTGTCATATTGAAAATGCTGTGATAGTGCGGAATACAGATGGGGTATGCAAGAATAATTTTTTCAGCCAATGAGGAAGAGTAAAGTCTGTTCAATGCAAAGGGTCGTATATATTTGGCTAATGACCGTAAATGTTTGCCATTACCTACAGTGATATTCATTAAAGGTGAATAAATGTTGACAAATAATAAATTACAATAGAACAATTATAAAGTTGACTGAATCGTTGCTTTTACATTCCTATATTTCATTGCAATGACGAGGAAGCTGGTGATTTCAAATTCTTTGGAATAGAACATATAGAACAAACAAGATGCAAAACTTAGTATACAAGTTAATGGAAAGGAGAAAATAAAAAGGATTGTTCAGTGGACACCTTTCTCCATCAATCCTTGGAGGTGAGCAGTGGTAACTCTATTACCTATAGAATGTTAGCTGACGGTTAAAGATTCGCTTTTAAGCCATTTTTGCAGTGCAGAAAGAATGGAGAATGATTATGGGAGAGGGAGATGGTGAGGGAGTTGTCGCAGCTTTACCAGTGCTCAAAGAAAGAAACATAATAATAGAGGAAGCTTACAAGGCTCAGGAAGAAGCTAAAGGAGGAGAGACGCTGATGAAAAGCTGGACGCAGCTGCAGTGAAGTTACAAGTTTCAGAGATTTTGGTTTTGAAATCAATTCTCGAATGAAAATTTTGGCTTCATTATCGTGGGCGCAGGAAATGGAATTTAGATACGGCAATGCTTTGGAAACCGACAAACATTTATAATCGGTGATTTATTGCACGGTAAAGTCGATAGGGACGTGTACATGGAGGAGAGAACAACTTTTTGCAGAGCCAGCAATAACGAAAATACATCAACGGACAAAAACATCTGAATCGTATTGCTTCGGTTTCATAAGCTGTGAACCGTTGATCTCAAAAATTAGCTTGTTCTGTTCAGATAATAAACACCTTCGGCGTAGCTGTTTTGAAGGTTAAAACTTCTTGACAAGGCCATTTGAAACAAAATTGTAAACTTCACAAATGATATCTAAAGGTTACATGGCCAGTCTATTTCATAGGTTGTAATCCAATATTTCACAAATAATCACCATATTCACATTATTGAAAGCAAAATAGCAAAAACAAATTATCGATATCGAACAAAAACCATGTTAGCCATATTATAATAGATTACCCAAGATATCAATTTTTACATTACATCGCATCAACAGACATCTCCAGTTGGTAATGCATGGAGAAAGATAACGATTACATAATAATTGCATTTTTATAATTTTCAATTACAAAAATTCTACAGGCTCGCTCCAAATCCTTGTAGAGGGAAGAAAGAATGACGAAGGTTTATCTGCACAGCCGAAGTAGACTATTGCAGAACTCATAAACATGCTTAAGCATACCTTGTTATGAATTCATAAAAAAATGGATACCTTTTGTTTACGTTTTCTTAACACATATCCTTCATTGGGTACATTCCATGGCAGCTTAGAACTTTGTTTTGAACTATGACATCTGGAGTACACATGGAATACAGCGCAAAAAAATTCAAACATTATTAGTAAGGACGAAACTTCCTGGCCGCTCTCATCTGCACTATTCGCTTCTTATCCTCGTCAAATTTCTTTTGCAGCTCCAGAACCTCTGCAAAAACACGAGCACTTTTCAGTTTGTTATATAAAGCTTAGTAGTTTTGTATTAGACACCCGCCTATAATCTCATATGGTTTGGTTAAGATGTATTTAAGCACAGCTGCAAGAAAAGCCTACATCAGCTGAACAACAAATGGAAAGATACCACCCCATGCAGGATAGCGTAGCTAAACATTATCCAATAAGTTGAAACACCATAAATGGCAATGTTCTCTATGTCAACTTGATATACAAGTCAAATGCTCAGCCCCTAGAGTTGAACTTACTCTATCCATCCAAATAATTTTAAATTTGAAGAAACAAAAAGAATATTGAAAAGAATTTGCAATTCAGTTAATGCTGCATATAGGTAAAAATGAACTTGACAATCATTCAGACAAAGTAATGCCAAGAAAACAATTTTTATTCTGCATTGCCTTTGAGACCTTTTCTTCATCACTCAACTTGATATACAACTCAAATGGTCAGCCCCTGGAGTTGAACTTACTCTATCCATTCAAATAATTTTAAATTTGAAGAAACAAAAAGAATTTACAATTCAGTTAATGCTGCATATAGGTAAAAATAAACTTGACAATAATTCAGACAGAGTAATTCCAAGAAAACAATTTTTATTCTGCATTGCCTTTGAGGCCTTTTCTTCATCACGCTTTACTGACCTTTTTGGAATCGCAGCATAATGTCAGTAACCATTTAAATACGTAGATACTAGTGTTCTTGAGGATTTGACATAAAAAATTGTCGGATTTGTGACAACTCCTGTAAATGATTGATGATTCCCTTCCATTATCAAAAAGTTGGGGTAAAACATATTGAGCTAGCCAACCTTACATCGCAATTGTTGACCCAAGCTATATCAAGGAAACCTACTCAAAAAGTACCAAAATCTGAAGGATACTCGTAATGCAAGAATCAAAAGGGTTGAGATACTATAAGTGCAGTAGTGTCTTACTGTAATTACTAAAGTGCAGTAGTGTCTTACTGCAAAATTACAGGAGATCAACACAAACTCCAAGTTTTACATAAGAAGCAAAGAATACTTTCATTGGTAGCTATTACTAACAATGCCCTGAAATATAAAAGATAACTCCCCCATGTGTCCCTGAATTAAAAGATAATTCCTCATGTGTCCCTGAATTTTTACAAGGTAATGCTTCACTAGGAGAAAATTTTGTACCCAACAGTTCCCATGAATGCTTTCTTGCCTCGTGAGAATATAATCTAGGCAGTAAATGGTTAACATGTATCCAAAAAGGAAAGCAATAGTCATGATTTACAACAAAATAAGAATGTCAAACGGCAAACTTCCTAAAACCTACTGTTTTGATTCATTCCCTCATTCTTACTGTTGCCCTTATGAGTGCGAATCTGCTTTTCAGGCAAAAATTTGTGGAAAGATTGTAGAAAAGAACCCTTTCTAATGTGGTGCTTAAAATAAAAATAAACCGACTTTCAAGATAGAAAAAAGAAGGCTAAAATCCCCCTAAAAAGGTTAAAAGGAGGATTGTCATTGCAATTCAGATAATGACTCACTAGGAGAAAAATTTCTACCAAACAGTTCCCATGAATGCGTTCTTGCCTCGTGAGAATATAATCTAGGCAGTAAATGGCAACATGTATCCAAAAAGGAAAGCAATAGTCATGATTTACTGCAAAATAAGAATGTCAAACGGCAAACTTCCTAAAACCTTCCGTTTTTATTCATTCCCTCATTCTTACCGTCGCCCTTACGAGTGCAAATCTACTTTTCAGGCAAAATATTGTGGAAAGATTGTAGAAAAGAACCCTTTCTAATGTGGTGCTTAAAAATAAAAATAAACTAACTATCAAGATAGAAAAAAAAGGCTAAGACCCCCTAAAAAGGTTAAAAGGAGGATTGTCATTGCAAATTCAGAATATCACATTAACTTTTTTGAAACTTTTGGCTGCTTTTCGTTTGTTTTAGTTATTAACTTTCAAGATTGATGATTCCCTTCCATTATCAAAAAGTTGGGACAAGCATAGTGAACAAACCAACCTTACATCACAATTGTTGACCCAAGCTATATCAAGGAAACCTACTCAAAAAGTGTAATGTCCCTATTTCTGGATGACTTAAAAATTACAGGACAATTACTTAAAACTCCTTATATTTATTATGAATATGAAAAGCAATAAATGCATTTGCTATGACTTGTATGATTGATAATATAATGACGAATATGTATACTAAATGGCGATTATCAATGCCACTTGCTGTAATATCAGATATAAATCCCTCCAACCCTCATCACTTACCTCTGTGCTTCTGAATTATCGCTGGAGCATTGATCATTTGAAGACTATTAGTTGCTTCTGACAGGAACATGATAACTTCCCTCATTACTTACCTCTGTACTTCTGAGTTATCGCTGGAAATGATATTTTATTGCTGAATGTATTGTCCTTGAATTATACTTGCTGTGAGACTGAATATGATTGCCAATGATTAACTATTATTTTCTATTGAACTCCAATCGGTGAAGTGGAGTGTGATCTTCTTCTCCCTTGTTTATTCACTGATTGAATTTCTTTTTATTTATTTTTTTGACTTGCCAAAGACTAGTGCTCCTTGAGCGATCTTATGAGAATGTATATGGAGTGAAACCGATATGTTCCTTTTATGCCAATACTCTATGTTTGTTGTTGTTTAATTTTATACGTCTACACTATGGAATAAGAATTAGAGAATTACACGTTTGCAACCTGTGATTACTTCCCGGAACAAATCATAGATAATATTTGTTGAAGCCTTTCGTTTGTATTTTGACCAATCCTCCTTGCTTTTTTCCTGTTCGATCATTCCTCTCCCCTTGGTCTTGATCGCAGACCGTCTATATACATTTCTATTTGAACGGGTATAATCTTTGGATCCTCAACTTTGTGACCCTTCATTTTCGTTTTGTTTAATGGCCAATTAAGACATCACTTAGTATTCCATTTGTATACATATCGATTTCATGTCTGAATCGATTGATAGGGAAGCTGCAGGTAATAGGTATATATTTGATCGGTATAAATATGTATTATTTTATTAAATATATACATTATATTTAATAATATATTATATTAGTAATAGATTATAATATTATTTATTTATTTATATTATAATTATATTAAATTATTTATTTATTTGTCTATTTTTATATTTTAATATTATTAGTTATTTATTAAATTCTCATGCTTTATTCTTTATTCTTTATTATTTAAAATTATTATATGATATACCAATAATATATTATATCATTATTTCAATAATATATTATCTTATTTATCATTAGTAATAGATTATATTATATTAGTAATAGATTATATAATATTATTTATTTATATTATAATTATATTAAATTATTTATTTATTTATCTATTTTTATATTTTAATATTATAAGTTATTTATTAAATTCTCATTCTTTATTTTTTACTCTTTATTATTTATAATTATTATATGATATACCAATAATATATTATATCCTTACCTTACCATATTGAAAAACAATGGAGCACGACTGGGGGCGCGTCTGGGAGCAGGCGGGAGGAAGTCGTTTCAAAAATTTCGCCCCAACGGCTACTGGAAGCAACCACTGCAGATGAAGGTGCAGCGACTGTTCATCGATCATGAAGGACTGGATTACAAAAGAAATCAAAGGGGAAATCGCACTGCTAATTTTACGCCCTTCTGGGAGCGTGCTCAACCAAGAAATGGCTCTCTTCTAAACCCTTTGAGAGAGGTAAAACAATCTTGGCCCAAAGTCCAATCGCGGGGGATCACTGCAACTTCGGGGAGAAATAACCGAATCCCGTAGAATGACAACCAGAAGACCAACGATCGTGTCTTTGACTTCAGAAGGATTGAAGGGAAGTTCTGGAGACCCAAAGTTTTGGAGAAAAGGGAGATAGACCCAGAATAGGTATTTCCTAGGGTAGAATTTGCTACAGTTACTTCCATTTCAATTGATAATAACGTCTGGAATGAATCTATCGCTTTCCTAGAAAGTCATGCATTTTTTTCTGGAATGGGCTGGGGAATGGCCATCACTTAGCAAGATTAGGGACTAGTGCTATAGATCCTGGGGGCATGCTTTCACACTGAAAACTATGGCTAATGGTTTTTACTTAGTCACGGCTCCATCCCCAAAAGACAAGGAGTGGATTCTGAAAAATGGACCCTATTTGATCGATGGAAAAAGCCTCTATATCATAGAATGGTCAAAGAACTTCAATCTGGAAACGGAGAAGATTAAAGAGCTACCCATATGGGTGACATTGCCAAACCTACCACACGAGTATTGGGGTTTTGAAACCCTAAGCATCATTGGAAATAGGCTAGGAAACTTCCTAAAAGCCGAAGAATGCCTAGTGGAGAATAACATGTCTACTTGCCCTAAGATTTTGATCCTATGGCAGGATGTTCACCCTTTGCCAGACACCCTGCTAATCTCAACCAAATCAGGGGAATGAAAGCAGAGAGTGGTTATGGAGGTTGAGAAGACCCCCCGGGGAGAAGGCCCCGAGGGAAACAAGGAGAAGGATTAATATAATAACAGAAAAGCCAAAGCCCGAGAGACCAATATGATCAACAGTAAGATAATCCAAATCACAGAAAATAGGAAAGAGAATTTTTCATCAGATTCAAAGTTGCAAAGGATACTAGCCGATAGAGTGGTAGTAAGCCAAGATAACAATATGACAGAAGGGTCCATACAAGGAAGTCAAAAAGAGATGATTGATGGGATTTTGGCCAATGAATGGGGGGGAGCTTGCCTCTCAACCCCAAATGTTTTAAATAACGAGGATGCTATCATTCGAGAACACATAGGAGATCCATCCTGGATAATTAACGGTCAGAGGGGGGTGAGACAGCAAGAGAAATACTCTACAAGGCATTAGGATCCCACTGAGATCACCAGGACAATAACAGGCTTGTCCTCTGGTGTGAACTATCAAACAGAAAAACAAGATGCAGAGCAGGTGCAGATTGGGAATGCAGACTCACAAGAAGGCAGTCTTTCTCTGTTCTTTGGATTCCCCTAAGGAAGCTGAAAACTTCAACCTTACTTGTAATGTGCCACCGTTAGATGTATTTAACACTGATATGGGCATGCCCCAGAATTACAGTAGCCTAATCTATGTTGAGGAGTGCTTTAAGGATATCCAAATCTCCCCGATAAGAAATTTAGAATCCACTTTTGATATTGTTAAAGACAGCAGTGGCAGAATTGATGATTCCGATCCGGATGAAATCTCCCAATCGGAGGAGGGGGAGGAAGATGAACTAGGCCTTTCAGACTCCTTTGGCTTGATTGTTGTTAGGACAATCGAGCAAATCCCATCCGGTAAGACTAAACCCTCAATGGGTGAGAAGAAAAAAAGGGGTAGGAAATCAAACAAGGCAAAAATTGCCATGGCTGGGAATGCAGCTAACCAATCTAAATTGTTGTTGACAGGGACGGGCTTTGGCCCTCCCCAAGCACCATGAAAACCTTATCATTGAATGTTAGAGGCTACAATGCCTCTGACAAAGTTCGCATGATCAAAAGGGCTTTTGATCAAGTGAAACCAGACATTATAACAACAAACTAAGCTTAGTGGAGATGAGTTACAAAGTTTTGCAAACAAGTTCAGTTGATGGAGAGTTTGCTCCTCTGAGGCTCAAGGGGCCTCAGGAGGTTTGTGCGTAATGTGGACAGAAAACACACTAGAAGTGATTATCAAAGCAAGTAACAGATTTTGGATTTGGGTCGAAGTTAAGTCTAAACAACTTCACACAAGCTTTCAAGCCATTAATGTGTATGGCCCTAATAGCCCAATTCAAAAACTTGGTCTCTGGCGGGAGCTAACAGATATCCTTAACAACAATCCAGAAGAGATTTTCCTACTAGGGGAAGATTTTAATGCTATTATGAGCCTATTGGAGAAGAAAGGTGGGCGTGGATGGGAAGGTCAGAGCCAAAGGAACTTTTCAGAATTTATTACAGAGAACGGATTGATAGATCTAGACCTGAGGAATGGTCAATTCACCTGGACAAATAGGAGTGGCTTCTTGAATATAGTAGAAAAATTGGATAGGTTTTTATTAGCTGGCAATTGGGCAGCCACCAACTGGACATGTGTGGCAGAGATCTTACCCATTACTGGGTCGGATCACTACCCAATCTGTATCAGACTTCAAGAGGATATAGCTCCGAATAGAGCTCCCTTTAGATTCGAAGCTATGTGGCTTAGACATGCCACTTTTAAAGAACAGGTTACACAATGGTGGAATCAGACCCCGGAGAGAAAAGGTTTTAAGGCTTTTATATTTGCTAAGAAGTTACAATACCTTAAAGAGAAGTTAAAAGGTTGGAACAGAGAAGTGTTTAAGAACATCTTTAAGGAGAAAAGACCCTCGAAAGGGAGTTAGAACAGCTGAACTCTAAAATCATTGCAAATGGGATGACGAATGTTGACTTTATTGAAGAAAGTAGACTGAAAAAACTTTATAGTGAAGCCTTATGTCGGGAAGAAACCTTTTGGAGACAGAAATCAAGAGAATTGTCGCTTAAAGAAGGGGACAAAAATACATCCTTCTTTCACAATTCGGTTAAAGTAAAAAGACCACAGAATAAAATCTTTTCTATTCAGAACAATATCGGGGTGGTGTTGGAATAGCAGGATGAAGTTAACCAAGAAGCTATTAGATATTTCCAAAATATTTTTTGGGGTGAGCCGACAAACCTAAATCAGGATCTTGATCTTCGGAATTTCATTCCGGAATGTATTTCTAATGCCCAGAATGAAATGTTGAAGCAACCATGCACTGTGAAGGAAGTTAAGATGGCAGTTTTCAGTATTGGAGCACAGAAGGCTCCCGGTCCGGATGGATTCTCAGCCTTATTTTACCAACATTTCTGGGACTTAGTTGGCACTGAAGTATGGGAAGTTGTAGAAGAGTCAAGAGAGAGCGGCTTTCTCTTCCCAGATTTTAACAACACATTTATCACCCTAATTCACAAGAAGGAGAACAGGTTGTCTTTTGATGACTTCAGACCTATATCCCTATGCAACACCATTTACAAGATTATTGCAAAACTAATGGCAAATAGGCTGAAAACTGTCTTAAAGTCTATCATATATGAGGAGCAGAGTGCGTTTACCCCGGATAGATCTATTTATGAAGGGATTATTATGGCCCATGAAGTTATACATACCCTTCATCAAAACAAGGCAGAAAAAATAATGATTAAGCTCGACATAAAGAAAGTGTATGATGCAGTGAATAGGGCCTTCTTAATTAAAGTGTTGCATTACTTTGGTTTTTGCAAGGAATGGATCCAATGGGTGGAATGTTGCATTCAAACACCTAGGTTCTCCATCTTAGTTAATGGAAGCCCGCAAGGTTTTTTCAAATCCAATGGAGGCATTCGCCAAGGAGACCCGATCTCCCCTTTTTTTGTTTATTAATATGGCGGAGGCTTTGGGTAGGCTTATCAAACATAAAAGGCAATTAGGGATATGGAAAGGTACAAAGGTGGTGGGTGGGCTGGACCCTATTACTCACCTTCAATTTGCAAATGACACCAACCTTTTGGGTGAGGCTTCTCTCCGGGAAGCAAGAATAATTAAAGAAACCTTGGATGAGTACAGTATAGCCTCTGGACAGTGCATTAACTGGCAGAAATCAGAAGTTTACTTCTTCAATGTAGACCTCAGGAAGCAGAGATCCATTTGCAGAATTATAGGGATTAGAAGTGGACGATTACCAAGCAAATACTTGGGTATCCCTTTATTTAAAGGTGCTTCTAAAGCAAATCTATGGAAAGATTTGATTGATAAGTGCACAAAAAAGATGGAAGGGTGGAAGAGTAAGTGGCTAACTTTCGCAGGCAGAATTCTTCTTCTCAAATCAATCATCAATGCAATCCCCATCTTCTCGATGATGTGCCTTAAAATTCCTAAAAAAGTAAATCAAATCATAGCTAAGAAAATGAGAAAGTTTTTGTGGAATGGGAAAAGTGTGGAAGAAAAAAGACCTCTCATTGCATGGAGTAAAGTATGTAAATCAAAAGGTGATGGGGGTGCAGGTATAAGAGAGTGGAATTTGATGAATGAGGCTTTGGGAGCTAAGCTAGTGTGGAGCATTTTTCATAACCCCGAGTCACTGTGGGTCAAATTACTAAAGGCAAAATATCTAGATTCTATGGAAGCGGAGAAGATCTTAACTACCCCTAATCCCCCAAAAGGCTCAGCGGTGTGAAATTTTGTGACTAGCTGCAGGCCCATTAATACCCAACATCTAACATGGCAGGTTGGTAATGGGGAAAAGGCAAAGTTTTGGGAGGACTCGTGGAATGGAAATCCAGTGTTAACTGAAAACCCTAAATATCAGGATCTAAAAGCCTTGTTCTCAACAAGATGGGGAGATCATGTTTGTGATTATGTAAAAAGGCAGCAGGGTCCTTTGGGTGAAGGATGGGTTTGGAAGCAATTTGATAATATGGGGCTTAGCATTAACCAACAAGCAACAATGAAAGGAATAATGGATAATCGAAGTGTCACTATTACAAATGATAGGGACTCCATCATTTGGTGTGCTGCTAGTAGTGGCAAATATTCGGTCAAACTAGGTTATCAACTTCTACAAAGAGCAGAGGAAGAGGAGGAATGGCCTGCTAGGTTATTGTGGAGTAAGGAATGCCTTCCCAAAGCAGGAGCCTTTGCCTGGGTGGCTACTAAAGAGAGAATCTTAACAGGTATGAGAAGACAAAGGTTTGGCTTGCAAGGACCGACAAGATGTTTTTTTATGTGAAGAAGCGAATGAAGATGTAAATCACTTATTGGTATCTTGTAAAATGACATCAAACTGCTGGGAGATGCTCAGGAATAAAGTGGGATGGCAAGCTCCCCTACCCAATAAATTAAAAGATATCTTTTGTGGCTGGGCAAAACCGCCAATGTAGTCTACTTTCTCAGTTGCCTGGGCTGCAGGTCCCTTAATTCTCATATGGGAGGTGTGGAAAGAGAGAAATCATAGGCTCTTTCAGGACAAGAAAGAGGATATCAATAGGCTGAAACAAAGAATCAATCACTCAATAGAACAAACAGTTAATGCTCATGCTGCTACAATCCCATTGTCTACCCCCATTAGCAGGGCGGATCAGTTGCACCAAAACGCATGGCCCGGACTGAAATGCAGAAATGGCCAACTTGGATCAACAAAAGTAAGAAAACAGCAGAATAGGAATGAAGTCCAGTGGAAGGCTCTCGAGGAGGAATGGATTAAAGCTAACTTTGATGGGGCTTCGCAGGGAAACCCGGGGCCATCAGGAGCAGGGGCTATCCTTAAAGATAACTTTGGGGAAATTGTGGCGTATGGAGCTATAAGGTTGCATGCAGGAACCAATAATGTAGCAGAGGGCAACGCTGCTTTACTTGCGGCTAGGATAAGGGCAGCGTTGGGAATTCAGAAATTCCACTTAGAAGGGGATTCCTTAGTGCTAATAAATGCTTTAAAGAATGGCAGATCGGAGGTATGGCACCTCCAGCCATTGATAAACTCAATTTTGGCTATAGTCCAAAATTTCTCAGAATTTCATATCACCCATACATATAGAGAGGGCAACAAGGAAGCGGATGTGCTCTCGAAATGGGCTCTATCTTTTGCAGAGGTGGGCGAATTACAAATGGAAACTTTGAAACCCAATGGTTAGTTTTATTATGACCGTAGTTTCATAATAAGGATGTGGCAGCTGAGTGGCATGTTTAGTAGCGAGTGAGGTGGCATCCAAGTTGAAGTCATTAGGATGACGTTCGTAAAATGATTAGGCGGAAGGATTCATTTTAAGAAATCGACGGCGCCTTTAAGGAGGTGAAGTGACAACCTATTTTAAAATTGGAGCCACACTTGTGTGAAGTGATGTCGTGGAGGAAGTGACATTTTAATGAATTGCATTGATGAGGCAATCATAGATTTGACATCGCATAGCAGATGGAGGACAGGTTTATTAATGATATGACTCCCACCGATGGCGCCCATGTTTTATCTAACAATTTTTCTCTCCTTGCCTATTTTCTGATTTTGCAGGTTTTAACGACAGCAAAGATGCACGCCAACTTCACAGTAACCACAAGGAGGCAAATGAAATCTTTCTCTGGTGCAGCTAGCAAGAAAAGGATTGCGGGTCTGATCAAAATTAAGACGGATGCTATGGTGAAGGCAGTTTTGGGTGTCTTAGGCCCAAAATTTCAAGAATTATTCCTCATGCACAGGGATAACATGACCATCATCTCAATGGTGGTTGCATGGGGATTGGAACTGGACGAGCCAACTGATACAGTCAAGTGGGTGGCGGAGGCATTATTCGTAGAAGATCTCTTGGGTGGGTTGGAGTCCATTTTAGAGTGGGCAGTACCCGATGCAGGCACGGACATTTCGGAATGTATAGAAGATGAAGCAGAGGCAGAGGGGCATTGTGTGATTCCTTTTGTCAGATGGGTTGGCAAAGTAGGTAGTGTGGATTACTATGAGCAGAGATGGGTCGAATGGGAGAAGATCAAAGCAGAGATTCGAAGTCATAATGAACCTCAAGTTGCAATGGTCGTGGAAATGCAAGGAGTAATTCCCCGAAGGGCCCGCTCAACGGTGCTGAGAAGGGCTAGGATCTTCCTGGTAGATTAATGGGCTAGAATCGTGAAGAAAGGTGGTTTTTGTCTACTGCTAAAAATTTTGTAGGATAGTTTTAGCAGATTTTGTAATTTCGAAGATATAGCCGTGTGGTTATTCATAATTTTCAGCAATGGGTGTTGATAGGCTTATAGATAGTTAGCAGAAACTATAGATGATATGGGGTATTTTGTAAGCATCTAAAAAAGCCATATCAGATCGCAAGATGGGGCTGTTCTTTCTTTTCTCACAGTCGTAGACAATTTTTAGTTATTTATGTAATTCTCCTATGTATACTTTATGTAATGCTTTTTATTAATATAAAAAAAAAAACCTCTATTACTGACCAAAATATATATATATTATATCCTTATTTCAATAATATATTATCTTATATGTATATATAATTATATTTATATATTATATTAATATTTTAATAATATATTATTATTATTAAAGATTATCTTAATCTTTTATTTATCAAATTCTATTGTTTAATTATTATCTACTACTAATATTCTATTTCAAAACGGGGACATCGCAAAAAGTACCAAAATCTGAAGGATATGCGTAATGCAAGAATCAAAGGGGTTGAGATACAAGTGCAATAGTGTCTTATTACAAAATTACAGGAGGTCAACACAATCTCCAAGTTTACATTAGAAGCAAATAATACTTTCATTGGTAGCTATTACTAACAATGCCCTAAAATATAAAAGATAATTCTCCCATGTGTCCCTGAATTTTTACAAGGTAATGGTTCACTAGGAGAAAAAAATATGCCCAACAGTTCCCATGAATGCTTTCTTGCCCCATGAGAATATAATCTAGGCAATAAATGGCAACATGTATCGAAAAGAAAAGCAATAGTCATGATTTACTGCAAAATAAGAATGTCAAACGACAAACTTCCTAAAAACTATTGTTTTGATTCATTCCCTCATTCTTACCTGTAATGTCCTCATTTTCATGAACCTTGGAGTTTGAGGGATTAGCCTATTATTTTGACCCTCGTAGGCTAATCAGAAGGATAGAGGGGCTGCTTGGCAAAGTTAGAGGTCAATTTCCACTCTGGAGGTCTGTGATGTTCAGGATTGTGCCTCATTTGAATCAGATTGACACACTATTTATAGTGTCTATTTCGAGATAGTCATGTTTTCTACATTTAGAAAGGCACCTTTGTAGTTGGTATCAATATGGAGTTGTAGGGATGTTTGCAGAGCTTTCATTAATAGGAACTTACTATTTATAGTAAGTCCATTTTTGGTCAGTGCTATTTGTGGCAAGGCATTCTGTGATGACCCCCTTTTTAGCAGGTATTGGCAGTGGCTTGATCAGCTCATCATCCTGACCCTCATGAGCTGATGCCTGGTTTTGAGGGTCCTAGTTGGCAGACTTGCTATTTTCAGTAAGTCTGGACTTACTATTTTTAGTAAGTCAGTTTGGTCAATTTCCATTTCTGGCAGGGCAATATCGGTAGTGGTTAGTACTCCAGGCGATATTCAGTTTGCGCAGTGCTTTGGCTAGGGACTTACTATTTATAGTAAGTCTATTTTTGGCAGTTGTATTTTTGGCAGTGCAATGGGTGGCTATGTCAGTTTGGCCTGATCAGCAGTGGATGCGGGAGTTATCGCAGAATTCATATTTATTGATTAATAGTTATTAATTAATATTTATAAAATATTAATTAATAATAAAGCCACATTATTATAATAATATTTTATTATTATAATAAGTTAGAAGTTGTTATTTTAAAGAGCTGTGAACTGAAGCCCTTTTTGGGAAACTGTGGCCAAGAATGGATTATAAATATGAGCTCATTTCATTGGGATGGGTATCGAATATTGATTATTGAAAATTGTTCTTGGGAATTGTTCCTAGTAATTCTGAAATTTGTGCCCTTGCTGAAGTATAAGGGTCAAATTAGTTTCTCGAAGACTGATTGTATAATCGATTGCATTCTTCTTTCCTACTGTCTGCCTGTTGCTGGAAGAAGGAATTCTGGAGAAGTTGATTAGTATTGAACTGAGATCTGTATAAGAGATCTTTCATTTCACAGCCAAGGTTGTATTTACTGGAAGATTTACCAGTGCTGCAAAGAAGTCTGGCATTCATGCTCACGAGAGATTGTTAAGTGGTAGGAGACAGCTAGGCGGCATTCAACCCCAGGCCACACTTCCTATACTGCTGGCCGCGTCACCCTGTGGAGCTGCGCATAACAGGTGGGGGCTGTGTTTGACGACTGAGCTCGACACACGAGTTTGGGACCTTGCTCACGCAAGGAAGGTGACGTTGGCGGTAACCCATACTGGCTGCCGTGTGGAGATTGAACAAAGTGTGGGCCAACACGCTAAGGGTATAGTGGCGTTACAACTATATGTTGCTGCCGCGTGGAGAGAGGGTGGGAATACAACCCAACTGCACATCAATAAGGTACCAATCAAATTTCATTATTATTTTCAGCGGCACATTAGTGTTGAGTTTGCTTGCATAAGTTTGATAGTGGTTTCAGCAATTAAATAAAGCATTTCCAGAATTCTGAGAATAAATTAAAATTGCTATTAAATGTAACTCTCTTGCTGGAGAAGTGTTTGCTTATAATAAACGAAAGTAATTTCATACTGCTAGTTAATTTCTCCATCGCAATTTAGCTGGAAAGATTTTATAAATTAAAACAAATTGGCAAAATTGATTAAAGAGCCAGTCGGGCTCATTACAGCATTGTGGTGTCAGGCTCAGGGAGTGAGTATTTGCATTGCGAGTTATTCATCCAGAATAATTAATAAGCTATTTGTTTTATCGATGATTATTAATTAAGTTATACTTAATTAATAATTAAATGAGCTTATTATAACGTGCCAACTTATTAAATGTTTATTTAATAAAGTTACACTTTGGTGCCTAAGTCACGGAGAAAAATATAATTTAAATATTATATTTCAATTACTTCAAAAAAAGCAAATGCAATAAAAGCAAAGTAACATACAAGTTATAAAAAGTCTATTGAAGAAGCTAGGTTTGATTTCTCTTTGGCAAATATAAAAGACATTTGAGGAGAAAATCGATTCATTCTACTTGGTCATTTGCTTTCGATGAAATTACTGAAGGTTATAGGTGAGGGTTTGATCCGAATTTGTCTTCAAGAATTTGTAATTCTTGCAAGTAATTGTGGCACTTTGAACCTGTTAAACACCAGGCAAATTGTGCAATCAATGGCTGCATACAGTGGTCATGTGTGAGTTTCAATGGTAGCAATTTAATCAACTTTTTTCAAAGCGGCTGGAGACTGATTACATACATGTGCTGCGATCTCCTATATGCAAGCAGTGTTAATCTTTTTGACTGCTGAGATGTAAACAGAGGGCTGAAAGATCATGTCTAGAGGCAGCGTTTAACATCTTTGGGTCTGCAGATGTGAGGAATAGGAACGATTTGTTAAGGAGTGTCAACATCATTGATTCCCAGCATTAGCGTCAATGGGAGTCCTCTTTGCCAGGAAGCTGCGATTTTCTCCAACAGAATCCAACGTCAATCATTTTCCAGATTTCCAGGTTCTATATCTAGTTTCAGCAAAGGGGAATGTAAATGATTTGTAATTGAGAAGTTTCATAGCAAGATCATGAAATGTAAATGCTAAATAATTAGCTATTTAACCATTTGAAATTTTCATGTATTCGTATGTGTTCAAAATTGAAGAATCGTTTAAATACAAACAAGCAAACCATACACACTCAGAAATCAGGACTTAGACATTGCATGTCAACTGTTTGATGAAATGTCAAAAGGTCAAAATTGAGTGTCAGAATTAGAACTGGTTGGGGTTTTTACAATGGTATCAGAGCTTGCCTGCAAAGTGTTTGACCAAATGTCAAACATCCAAAATTAAACCACAGTCCAGTGTGGTCAAAGTTAGAACCCCAGGAGTTCCTACATTACCATTGCCCTTATGAGTGCAAATTTGCTTTTCAGGCAAAATATTGTGGAAAGATTGTAGAAAATAACCCTTTCTAATGTGGTGTTTAAAAATAAAAATAAACTAACTTTCAAGATAGGAAACAAAAGGCTAAAACACCCTAAAAGGTTAAAAGGAGGATTGTCATTGCAAATTCAGAATATCACATTAACTTTTGGCTGCTTTTAGTTTGTTTTAGTTATTTAAAATTTTAAATATCCATCCCCCACTCCAACCCTCTGCTGTCCCTAAAATTTGGCAGTTTTTTCATTCCTGTAACCATGTCCCTGTATTTTACCATCCCAGAAACTAGGACAAAAGCTGCTTTGCAGTAAAACAGATAAATGCTAACACAAGTAAAAACTCCATGCTAAATGAATGCCTTCAACAAAATGCATAAAGTAAGAACCACACAAGCACTTTCTTGTCTTCACTTTCCATCATCTCTATATCACATTCATTCACACAGAACAGAAAATATACCATGTCTACGAGCCTCTCGCATTTGGAATCGATAAAAGGCCACATCAGTTTCCTTGGACTTCTTTTTGGCACTTTTTGCCTTTGCAGCTGCTTCTGCAACAGAACCTACTGCTATTCCACTCTCAGCATCTACAGTTTTCTTCCTTCCCTTTTGATGAACAACAACCGTCCATCCTTCTGCAGCAGCTGCTGCTTCTCTATCTTTCCTTTCCTGTAAGATTTAATGCAGTTTAATGAAAAGCACACTCCATTAGCATGGGCCATATAAGACCAGACAAAATTCTGAACAATGTAATATTCAGGAAACATTTTGAGAAAATAAGTTCAGATTATTTTGCGAGTATGGAAAACTTGAAATGTACTTGACTGCAATAACTTGAACTTCAAAGCTTGAAAAAGCATGTGTATACTATGAAATACCAAACAGAGATCTCCAATGGCCTTACCTTCTCTACTCTAGCCTCATGATCCACAATAAATTCATCAATTTCTTGCATCAAAACATGTAATCCTGGTCTTTTCCCATGGTAATCAAGAAGCCATTCTGTATCAATTTTGCCAAGAGATATTATTTCAACAAATAGAAGCACCCCAACAAAACCTGACTGGGGTCTAAGCAAGATCAGATATTAAAAAAATGAGGAACAGAGAAGCATGGTCCACTCGTCATGTGACTAAATGAACAGCAAATATAGGCAAATTAGGGTACTGATTCTACTAATTGCTAAATGGCTATGTAAAGGAATAAATTTCAACGGATGAAAGCATACAATTGGAAACATAAGTTTCTGCCTCAAAATGAAGAGTTTAACGGAAAGCAACTTAGGCAATCTAGCTAAATGAGTAGCATATTATTACAAAATTGCTACACTAACAAAGAACACTACTTGCAAAAATATAATCACTTATGATAAACATAACACCAGATTATTATATCAAAACAGCGGCTTTAATCTTCAGGTAAGCTTGGTACAGGGAAGACCTGCCACATCAACACCCTTAACCCGGCATTTGACTTGCCATTTGTGAGAATAGTTATTAGAAAAGAATTTAGGCACAACGATCACCCTAAGCATTAATAACTACAAAGTGAAATACACTGCCTAAGCTAACATTACAATACATTAATCCATAAAAAACTAAGTCGACTACAAAAATATAAGGTTTAATTGTATGCATAGCCAATTATTTCACTAATTGGTGGCAGCCGGTATCAGAAAAAGATTACGAGTTCAATTTAAATGGAAATTTAAAATCTGATGTACCCCTTTTTTATCAACATGGTAGGACATACAATAATATGATTTTTGTCATGTACCGTTCTAAATCTTTTAACTATGATTTAAGTAACCTATGCAATTGTCGCTCTCATTCAATATGTTGAAAAATAGCAAATTGCATTTAACAATTTAAATTAATTTAATATGATTTTTTGTTCACTCAAATGAACATGATGTTGGTGCCAATAAGGTTTTCAATGTGCTAATATTCTCTCCTCGTGGAACAAGATCTATGTTCCCTTGACAATATGCCTGTTGACAATGCTTTATTTTACTTTATCATCACAAATATTTAAATTCTAAGAATCTAAAACATATACAAACATATATATAGATAATGAAAGTGGAAAAAAAATATGCATGTCTCCTGCAATTTTAAAAGAATTGCTTACTGCAATTGTTACAATATAATAGAGATATAGTAGTGATTAGAATGTATATAACAAAGATATAACAAACTGGTAGTATGCTTAAATGCGTTCCTGTTAGTATGCTTAGCATATACAACATTAAAGCTATAAAATAACATATAGCATATCACTCATCATCTGTTACTACATACCACCATAACTTTTACTGCTTCTAGACGCTTTCAGTATCCTTTCTAACATTCATCTGCAAATATATTAATATGGAAGTTTGGCTATAAAGATGATATAGAGAAAATTAAAAACCAAAATATAACAAATTTAGTGACAAAGCTTTAAAAATCTGAGAAGCAATGAATCATTTAATTATAGTAATGTGTTGTAATTTTGGGCCATTATGGAATGGGTTACACCCTTAAAATGAATCTCAAGATTCCTTACATACACACTATACCAATTGGCAAATGTTTTATGACAGTTGTAAGAGAGCATTGAAATGAGGATTACATGGTGGACTAGGAAGAGTATCTTTGACAAATTAAAATATAGTTGTGTTAGAGGGTTGTAATTGCAATTAGTGCTACTATGTAGAACACATAGGAGTTGCATTGCACCCCTTGATCATAGGACTCAACAGTCAACAGTCAACAGTCAACAGTCAACAGTCAACATTGGAAGTTACATTATATTCCAAGAGGAGGCACTCTTACAGAGGGGTGCACAGGTCCAAGTTGTACTAGTTCGACCAAGGCTTAGCTCATGGTTTTAAAAATCCATTGATGTATTTCTAGATCTCCTCGGTTTATTACTACAAGGTTTGGAAGGAGATTGTATGAGAATTTTATTGCAGAGTTATGTTGTTGGGTTGACTCCAAAAGACAAAGTTGAGCATTTTCATTTCTTTGATTAATACATGTGAGTGTGCTCTAGGTGATTGGGATTTTCTAACGAGGGCTTTCTCAAGGTAAATCTTGTGTTGTCTATGTCATCATGCTGCGAAAATGTGTCTAGATCTAGACTTATTTGCATTGTTTACCATAGTAATAGCGTAGCTTCCTTTAATTTGGTATCAGAGCTAATATTGCTTGTTAAGATCTGTGCAATAATAATATATTTTACCTTGTTATTAACCCTTGTGTGAGTGGGAGCTCTACATAGGTGATTTTATTTCCAAGGTATAGAAATAATCAACATTAGCAAAATGGATATAGAGAGGTTTAACAACGTAATCTTTGAACTTTAGAAGCTCAAGATGGAAGACTTGCTTGAAGAACATGAAGAATGAGTATAGTGGCAACCAGTTTCATTCCTTCAGGAATGGATGCAGGTTGTTTTACCAAACTTGAAAAAAAGCTAAATCTACTATTAGACTGTCTTTTGAATTCAATACTCCTGAATGTGTCTTCTGAGGATACCACTAGAAAATTGTGGGACAAACTAGAGAACTTGCATTAAACTAAGTCCCCAATGAACTAAGTATTCCAATGGAAGAAGTTGTATTCCTTGAGGATGGGAATAGAGAAAAAATAAATAGGCACTTGAATTCATTCAATACCATTACTAGTAAGTTGGAGGCCATATATATGAAGATGAACAAAGAAGATCAATGTATAGCCTTACCATATTCCCTACCAGATTTGTAGTACAACCTAGTGATCACAAACAATAGCACCACCTCTAAGCTAACCCTTGTGAGAGAAGTCAGAACCTTACTATTTAAAAGATGAGGCAGAAATCCATGGAATCTGCAAAGATGCTCATTTGTCGTAGATTGTGCCATTCGCTGATCTTGGTCAGACCATCATTAACTGCTTTTCAATTTTGCTTTTGGGTTCAAGGATTGGGATATTGAGTTTGGATTAGTTTTAAAACTTCTACATTTGAATTGGGTTGTTAATGAAAAGGATGATAATAAGTTTGGCATTTATTTAATTTATGCTCCTAATTATTATAGAGGCAGATGCTACCTATGGAACTTGATTACTCACTCACTCCCAGAAGTCCCCTTGATCTTGGATGGTAATTATAAAAATAGTAGAACATAAGGAAAAAAAGTTAGTAGTAAAAGTGCTTTCGGAAATGGAATGAACCATATTTCTGTTTTAAAATGAAAAGGTTCCCTAATATTTTAGAGCCCTTACCAAAGAAAAAGGATAGCAATAAGAAGATTAGGTATACTTGGTGTAATAGTCAGGTATCTAGAAGGAGTCTATTCTCGACTAGATAGATTTTATGCTAATAAAGACTTCTTTTCTTTTGTGTGTAATGAAAGGTGCAATCCAATGCAAGTTATTCCTCCCACTATGTTAGATCACTCCACAATTGAAACTTGCATTAAAATTGAACATAACATTTAGGAGAAGATACGTAGAAAAAGTTAATTATTCAAGCTTAATGTCTCTATTCTCAAAAATCAATAGAATATTTGATAAAAGAAGCACCGACAAAAAGACCTTCAGTGGTGGTAGCTCTGCCATCAAAAGATGGCAAAAAATATATTATCTGCTTGCAAAGCCATGTTGGCAATTGTGGGCAACAAAAAATCCCTTGACAACAAGAAAGAGGAAAGTAGTCTTGAAGAGAAACTTTGATGTGAGTTTGGTGACCACTCCAACATGTAGGATAAAACACTTAGTATCCTAGGATAGAACACCAAGTATATGATCCTCTCTTGAACAAGGAAGCTTAGATGCTAAACTTGTGACAATGTGTGATCAACTAAGACAACCCCAAGGTTCCTTCTAATGTTGGACATAACTCGGTTTTCTCATGTGATCACTTGGGGATTTACATTAGCTCTTCTATAGAGAATCTATCAACTTCTTGAATGCGAATGGCATAGCAATTGAGCTCTTCAAAGTACTTCTAACAATGGTTTGAAATAAAGTGCAAATAGATGAGGGTTTAGAGATCTAAGCTACTTCTAATGCAAGACAATGTTGATGTTGTGGTGAGACCAAATCAGCCCTTGCTTCGCCAAATCAACTACGCATAGGAGGGTGCAATCTTCTAAGGGTGTGAGTATGATTTTCAAACCAATTGTGCTCATCAAAACCATAAACTATGCAAATCAACAAACATCAAGTAATTGAAGTGAAGTGTTTGCAATGGGATTCAGACCAACCTTACACTATTGTTTCCAATCAACAAATAACAAAAGGTGCGAACACTAGTTTCACCATGATTCCAACAACAATGCCTTCCATTATCTAATCAATTATTTTAAACTTCTAACCAACTTAAGCAAACTTAAACTAAGTCTATTCTAAGTGAGAAGTAAGAAACCATGCAACACTCCCAAAATATCACAAATATTCACCATGAAATGGACAATGAATTAGGAACTTTGGCTATATCTTGGCAATAGTTTCATTAACTCTCTTTTACAAATGGTTTGAGTATATTACACAAGTGATTGGTAAAGTAATGAATGAATTAAATCAATGATCAATCGATCATTTATAATGGTACAAGGTCGATGTTTCTATTAAGAAACAATTGATAACTGAAGTAAATTTAGAAACATCTAATATTTACCATTAAATAAGGAATAATAAAGATATTATTCTAATACCCTGCCTTAATGGTCAATCTATCAACTACACTGAGTTGTATGCTAAATTCACAAACTTGTTCGAGCTCAAAGACTTGGTGAGAATATATGTTGTCTAATCCGCAATCGGAACATACAACAACTAAATTGATCTGTCTTCAACCAGTTGCCAAATGAAATGGCAATGAAGGAAAACATGCTTGGTTCTCTTGTGGAAGACCAAATTCTTGGCCAGTTTAAGCACCCCTTGATTGTCAAAGTAAAGGGGAGTAGGATCTTCTTGAGACATATGCATGTCTGAAAGCATCCTCTGAAGCCAAACCGCCTCACAAGCTGCCTTAACTGTTTCTTGATACTCAGATTTTGTCAAGGAAAGAGCCATCGCTTGCTGCTTCTTGCTAGTCCACGTGACCGTACCAAATCCCAAAATGAAAACATACCCAGATGTTGATTTTTGTCATCAATGGAACCTCCCTAATCTGAGGCTGTAAAACCAATAAGTCTAGGATCGTGGTTGTCGTATAGAAGACCAAAATCAGAAGTGTTCTTCACATAACACAACACACGCTTCGTTGTTACCCAAGGATCAGCCTTGGGGATTGTCATGAAGAGTGAAATGTAGCTCACTGCAAAACTGAGATCAAGTCTAGTAGCAATAAGGTAGATGAGACTGCCCACCAATTGCCTGAATGTTGATTCATTCACGACAAGTGAATCTGATTTGGCCGTCAGCTTTAGCCCTTTCTCTATGGGTGTGGATGAAGGTTTGCAGTCTTGCATCCGAAACTTGTCCATCAAACTTCGGGCATACTTAGACTGATATAAAAAGATACTACCTTCACTCTGCCAAACTTCAACACCTAAACAATAGTGCAAAAGTCCCAAGTCTGTCATGTCAAAGGATTGAAACAAACTCTGTTTGATCTAATCAATCAAAAGTGCTAAACTACCTGTGATAATCAGGTCATCAACATAGACAACAAGAAGAATATCACCACTAGTGTTTTTGACATACAAATTAGAATCAGACGGACTCCTCTAAAAGCCATTATCAGTAAGGTACTTGTCAATTTTGATGTACCAAGCCCGAGGAGCCTATTTCAGGGCATAGAGTGCTTTCACCAGTCTGCACACTTGATGTTCTTTTCCAACAACCTTGAAACCAGGAGGTTGCGTCATGTAGACTTCTTCCTGCAACTCACTGTTGAGGAAGGCACTCTTAACATCCATCTGAAGGACTTTCCAACCAAATTGAGCCGGTAAGGCAAGGACGAGCCTAATGGTACTCATTTTGGTTGTAGGAACAAAGGTCTCATAATCAATGCCTGCTTTCTGTGAGAACCCCCTAGCAACTAGACGAGCTTTGTACTTGTCAAGGGTTCCATCAACTTTGTACGCGACTTTATACACCCATTTGTAGCTAATGAGCTTCTTCCCTGGAGGAAGATCATAAAGGACCCAAGTGTTATTCTTCGGAAGACTCTGGTGTTCAGCTTCCATAGCCTTTTCCCACTCAAGAATCCCTTTAGCCTCAGTATATGTTTGAGTCTCAAAATACTATGAATGTTGGCCATGAGAGCAAAGTTGATTGTATTTTGTTGCTTGCTCTTGCTTCTGGAAGATCTACCCTCGATGAGCTTATCAGGATGAAGACCGTTGATGGTTTTAGCCCACCATTTAGGCTATCAAGAAGATATCAAAATCTCAGAATCTATCAGAATTTCATAACCTCAGCATCTATCGAGTAGATTTGACTTGATCAAGAACTTCAAGAAAATATCGAGCAGATTTGACTTGATCAAGAAATTTCAGAATTTCAGAAGATTTGACTTGATCAAGAAATTTCAAAATCTCAGAATTTCAAAATATCAAAATTTCAAAAGGGAATGACACAACAACTAAGAACTAAAAGAGGAGATTAAGTACTTTTGAAGAAAGACGTAAAGAGCAGAAGGGCATTTAAGTTCAGGATTTTGTGGCAAGCTTTTTAAAACAAAAGGGACTTCACCTATAAATTTGTATCTTTTGACATGGCCAAAGAGCAACAATCTTTTATGAGCCAATCACCAAAATCTCTTTGATCTAGTTTTTGAGGCATTCTGCTATTTTTCTCCATTCTGGCTTAGAGTTATGGAGAGTTTGACACCGTTACAAACTTACTAGCGTAAGTCTCTGGAGTGGGCCTCAGTTGCCGATCTGCTAGAATGGATGAGTAGGCTGGAGTTGGAGAACCGGACGCTCAGAGACACTGTTCAGACTCTTTCAGAGAGGTTCACAGACCTACCAACAGATTGCAACAGCTTCAAACAGCAGTTAAACACCAACAATGCACATATTTATGACGTCTCAGTTAAAACTGCTCTGACTAAGAATGCAAATTTCAGACAATTACTAAACTCTATCATTGAATGTCTCAAAGATTAAAAATATTAAGGACAAACAGTCTGAACTTGACAGCAAACAGAACTCCTTGAAAACGGAAACAGAACAACTCAAGTCCTGGGCTTCAGTCTGCAACAGCAATAATGCGCCTCTTTTTGGGGTTGAGGAGTTGCTCCAAGCTAAACTGGTGGAGGAATGTATTAGGCAGGTAGGTGAGCTTAACTTGAAGGCGTGTGGCCTTCCTCCTTTCTCCTCTGAACCACTTTCTGCGGGCTACTCATTTCTCAATGAGCAACTTGACATCACACTTGACAGGGCTTGGATAGGTTATGACAACACTCTTTTCCTTTGTTTTTTATCACCAGCTAATCATCTTCAGGTTCTCAAAGCTAGGAGGAAATTGTTCACATTTCCCACGAAGATTTTTCTTGACGAGGACCTCACCAAGACACAGGTTGCAGAACTAAAACACTCCCGAGAACTCGTTGCAGCAGCTAGACTCAATGGCAAATGGGCAGTCATCAGGAACCTGAAAGCAGTTATTAGAGACTACTTCCCCCTGAGTTGGGAACCTTGGTTTGTTGTTGCGGCTAAATGACGGTCACAGCCGTGGTTGGTCATGGGGAAACATAAGGGTGGTTCCTTGCATGTCAATTGCTAGAATGGTAATGGTACACTTTGGTCCATGTCGGGATTACTTCATGAGGCTATCAATTCAGCTGATCTTCTTGTTACTAAGAGTCATGAGAGCCTTGCTCGTCCTCTTCCAATTGTCATTAGGTATCACTGGTTATCATCTTTTAGAGACAAGGTTCGGAGAAGGGCGCCTACCTGGTCAACAACCGGCTTCAGAGTGCGACTTCTATTGTTTACTCTGACAGTTCTACCAAATTTATGTGGGTTGGTATTGGCCATGTGGCAACGCACCCTAGGGACATTTTCATTGTCGTATCTTACTTTCCTTCGACTTCTTCATCCTATGTTATAATAATGGGCAGGAGGGGGGCCCCTACATGTACTTATATGATAGCATCGCCTAATTCTCTGCAATGGGGGATATTATCATTACCGGGGATTTCAATGCACAAACTAGAGACATGCAGACCCCCCTCCACAACCAGGTGGTGGACACGATGTGCACTATCGAGATGGATCCGTCAACCTTGGCTCTTTAGAGATCCTCTGATGACTTATTGGGCACCTCACAAAGTACGACCGCAATCTACTCCAGCTGTGTGAGTCCTCGGACTTGGTGATCCTGACCGGTCTTCCCTATTTTCTCGGCTCCAGTTTGTTCACTTGTTGGCCTCATTGTGGGGGTGCAAGCGTTGTGGACTATGCCCTCTCTAGTCCCCCCTTCATCCCCTCCATCAACCATTTCTCCATCTCCCCCTTCCCCTGGCCGACCATGCTCTTCTTAGCCTTATCGTTCTTGCGTCACCTTCACCTCCCC
>MU224428.1:1572873-1589144 GCA_018584345.1 Thuja plicata | reverse complement strand
GCCAGCCCCCCCCCACACCTCCTTTTGCTTTGACAGTGGAGACCAAGACCTCTTCACCCTTCACCTCAGGCATCTTCTCCCCCTGGAATCCTTCTCCACCCTCCAGTGCACCTCCACCATGTTTGACTGCCTCTCCGCCTCTATTTGGGAGGCTGCCCTTCTCTCTTTTCCTCACCATACCACTTCATTGATTCCTCCCCCAAGCGTAAGACCACATGTCGCATGAATAAGTGGTACGATGATGACAACAAGTCCTTCCACCGCACTTTGCGCACAATTTTCATCCTTCACTCAGCTGAAAAAATCCTACTTCTAGTTCCTCCGCTACAAGAGACGCGTCTTCATTACGCAGCACAGTATAACCCTAGCGCACCCTTTTTCCTTGTTGGTCCCCTATCTCTCCCGCTTTGGATCATAGCTCACTGTTCTCCCACGCCTCCACTCTTTATGATATCCCCAGCCAGCCTTCCATCCTTGTCACCCACTACCATCTTTTCACCTACACTAACATCAAAGATGTTGTTAGATCGATGAACAGTAGCAAGGCTGCGGACGGGGAAGGGTTCCAAGCGGAACTCTTCAAGCACGACATCACAATGTTAGGCTCCTTCCTCACTGATCTTTTCAACAGTGGTTTGCACGGGGTTACCTCCCTCTTGGTCGCACCATATCATTCATCCGATACCCAAGGCTAGCCCAGTCTCAAATCCCAACAACTACAACATACCTTCTCTAAATTGTATGCCATAGTTTTGTACACTCTTCTCTCTCGGGAGTTGTACCAGTATCATATTCAAGCGAGGGGGCAGGCTGGTTTCAGACCAGACTATCAGACCATGGACCACATTTTGACCTCAGAACTATTATTGAGGAGGCTCGACATTGCTCCTAGAAGGTCTACTACTACTTTGTGGATTTTCACAAGGTTTTTGATTCAATGCCCAGGATGGACCTTTTCCAGAGACTTCGTGACATTGGTATTTCTAAGACTCTCTTGACTGCCATCAAGAAACTCTACAAGACGGTTGTTGGTCGCATTAAGACCCCCCATGGGCTTTCAGACTTCATCCGGAGCACTATCGAGGTGAAGCAGGGTTGCCCTTTGTCCCTTACCATGTTTGGGATTTATATTGATGACCTGGAAATGTTTCTTCAGGAGCACTCGTTTGCGCATGATGTGTTCCTCCTGGCTTCCTCTCCGGAGGGCTTACAGAGACTTCTTGATGGACTTGCTTCTTTCTATGATTCACGGCAGCTGACAGTTAACCTGGGCAAGACTAAGGTGATAGCTCTCAATAGTCTTAAGACCTCTCACCTCCACTTCTTTTTCTCCTCTTTGTACACATATTTGGGAGTCAAGTTCTTTGGCCCTCGCTTCACCATGAGCCTACCCGACAACCTCGCATCAACAAAGGGTATGGTTCTTTGGCCCTCCAAGAGAGATAGTGTTTCCGGAATCACTTCCAGAACACCACTCCAAGATGACTCTTATGGACATTCTAATTAGACCGATGATGCTATATGGTTCGATTGTTTGGGGACCCTCTCTACAGGAGTCTGACTGGGCCTCGGTTGAGTGGGTCCAGACCCTCCTTCGATGCATCATCAGATGCAAGCAGTCTACCCCTCAGTATTGTACTTGTTGAGTTTGGTGCCCACCCTTTAAGACTATGTACCATATTCGACCTATTTGGTTCTTGCATCGTCTTCGATGTTTTGCGGACTCTGCTAAGGACATCATAGATATTCCTACCTTGCTTATCGCTCTTCGGAGACTATTGCAGTTTCCTCCTCGGGTCAGGCTCGATGCTGGTTTGGTCAGCTTCGACTCTTCATGGTCCAATTGGGATCAAGATTGATCGTCTTCCTCCTTTCCGGTACTCATTGGATGCCCCCTCTCATCGTCTCAGCAGGAGTTGAATATGCACATCAAAATGGACATTTACAGGCAGTATTGTTGGGATTAATGGGAAGTATGTACTAAGAGGGGAGGGGTGAATCAGTACCTCTAAAATTTTTTGTGTCCTTTCATCAATTAACCTTTGTAATCAATTGCATGTCCATTCAATCTGATCTAAACTATCTTGATGTGAGTTATATCAATTCATAACATTAATAAACATGTGAATCATTCATAGAAACATTTATGAACATAATTGACACATAACACAAGATATGGTATCGCAGAAAACTCCTGTTAGGAAGTAAAAACTGCGGTGGGGATGGCACCCACAAAACTTCACTATCTGCAGAATGGAAGAGAGCCGGTTAAGGCTTACAATTTGATCACTTCTGGTGATCTACCCTGCTAGGAGTATCGGTGGAGACTTGTTAAAGTCTACTCTGTTAAGAGCTTTAGCAACACTGTTAAATGTGCACTCGGTTAAGAGATTTGATGTTGGACTATTAAATCCACCTTCCTTGAAAGGATTTTTACACTTTGCTCCACTTGTTAGAATGAAAGCAAATTACAAATTGACCTGGTAAATGCAATCTCCTATTGCTGATACAAATCCTATGTAGTTCACATAAAAAGATTATCACCTTAACTGTGATTGAATAATACCTTCGATTATCGGTTTCCTCTGATCTTGGTTCTGCTAACCAAATCCTTCTTTTTCTGTTCTGGTTCTTGAAACTCTCAATTCAATCCATAGATGTGCTTGTTCTGCTCTCCTCTCTCTTTTTCCTTCTCGCACACACATTCTAATGAATGATTGCATCATCTATTTATAGATGGATTGACTTCATCGAGTTATGATAAAAACAATGTTAACTCTAAGATCAGGTTTACAACTTACACCTAGATCTCCTAGTCTATGTGTTTTAAATCAGTTAGACTGATTACAGCACTTACATTCACGTATCTTGTCCCTAAAGAAATGGATTTAAAACAATTAAATATCCTATAAATAGAATATACTTGCTTTATCTAACGTGGAAGTTAGATCCACTTTTTGCGGGCTGCAACTGACTTTCGGTTCTGTCTATCAGTCATGCTTGACTGTCCTTCGGTTTTGTCTGTCAGTTGCACTGTATCTGTCTTGTCGGTCTACACTGTAACTTGCATTTCAGGTTCTTCTGTCAGGTTCCACTTTATCTTTCTGCTTTTGTGATTTTCGGTTTTCACACTAACTTGTGTCATCAATTCTCTTTGTACTTAGTCATCTTTGGTGATCTCTTAATCTGATCTTCGGTTTTCTCTTTCCTGTCTTTCAGTGTAGGCTTACCGAAAGTGTTGTTTGTATACTAATGGAATATTAATGTCATCAATCTCCCCCTTTGACATTAGTATCAAAAACTGGTATGTGCAAAATACTAACAAAATGTTAAGTATATACAACATATATAATCCTTAGTCATTTAATGACTCCCCTATGTATATGTCGGTATTTCTGTATATATGATATTTTTTCTTTTTTCATATCATTTTCCCTTTTATGAATATACATATACATATTTACCAGTCGCCCATCTGAATGAAAGTACATAACATTTTCCCTTTTCATTTTGTACTTATATCATTTCCCCCTTTATTTGATGTTAAGGGCAATGGTCATTTACCTTAGAGCTTATCAAAAATATGAGAATGTGAAGACTTCATGTCCTCCATCATTTTCTCCCATTGCTCTTTAAGGTTCTCCAGAGCCATGTGCTCAAGTGTGATCTTTGAATGCATATCATAGATGTTGTCTACTACAGACATCTCAGAAGTTCCTATTAGTTGCCTTGCAGAACTGATATGTTGTTGGAGCAGTGTAAGATTTGGCAGAAGTTGAGCTTGTAGCTTGGTTACTTCTTGCCTGAAATGTGTTTCTGCTTCCCATAGCTCTTGCCTTAACCTTTTTACCTCAATTATCTTCTCATAATGCAGTTTGACTGCATTGTCTCCACCTGTGGTTAAGCTACTAGCACTATTTGCTAGATCTGCATCTAGCTTTGCTATATTGTCTCTATTTTCCTTAGTGAACTTCTCTGCGCTCAACTTTTGAATCAAGGTAATAGTTTCAGATATGATGGGGTCTAATTCAGATATGAATTCTGATAGCTTTACGTTGTTCACTGCCACTTCTTGGCTGATGTTCTCTATTAGCTTCTGTTGGTAATTCATTTCGGCTCTTTCCTCAATTGCCTTCTCAGCATCAATGTTCTGAGTTGTGATTGCATCGGTGAGAGTAGCTAGTTGATCAAGTATAGGCTTGTTTTGATCAATATCAACATTGGGCACTATTTGATGTAGTATGTCCCGTGTTGTCTCCAGTACCATGGCGTCCATGTGTTGTTTCTTCAACTTCTCTTGCAATGCCTTCATCTGGCATATCTCTCCATATTCTTGTAATGCGTCAATGTCAAGTGTAGAGGGGTCACACTTCGGTATTTCAATAATTTCATCCAGTGTAACCTCTAACTTGTTAATCTTTGTCTTCTTCTTCTGTGACTCAGTAGAATGTAACACCATTGCCAATTTCTCAGCCTTTTCTGTTGTGCTTGATGATGTGACCTGTTGTGCTTCTTTCTGCTGCTTGGCGTCGGTTTCAGCTCGTCGGGTGTCTGCAGACGTCTCCACATTCACCTTAGCATCGTCGGTAGCACTCTTGTTTGTTTTCTCAGGAGTACCATATTTTGGTTTGTCTCCTTCATTGGTGTCCTTTGCATCATCTATCTTCGTATTTTCATTCTTGTCCTGAGTATCTGCATCTTTTTCTTTATCTCCTTCAATAACCTTGTTGGTGTCGGTTACATCTTTAGTATTTCCAATGTCTTTCTGACCATCGGTATTGTCTTTGTTTGCTTCTTCTCCTGCATCCTTCGGAGTATCCTTCTCCGGTGATTTGCTTGTTTCTTGTAGGATATTGATAGCTTGTATCAATATAGGCATGTTGCCTGGAATATTCACATGTGCAGTATCAATTGTTGTGTCCTGTTCATTGGTTGTGTCTTTTGCAACAGTGACATCTTCATCCTTATTGATTTCATCTGTTGGGTCATCGGTAATGTCAATGACATTAGTATCCACAATGTTGTCATTTGTGGTATCATCCCATGTTTCATCTGCAACATCTGCAGTTTTGTTCCCTGTTGTGTCATCCTCTTCTTTATCTAACTCAATGGATGTATCATCTTAAGTTGCCTTGTCAACATCTTGTTGTTGAAGTTCTTTGTCGGGGCTTACCTCCTCAATAGGTTTGTTCATGATTTTGCACCATTTCTTGTGGCTGTCCTGTTCAAGTTCAATTAACTTGCCTTCAAGAAATTTATATGCCCTTAGCCTTGGTGAGAATTCCTTTTTGTGTTTCTCCATCATCTCATCTATCTCTACCTTCTTAGATTTCAGTGGCATTAGAGAAACAAGTACTCTCTCTGTGATCTCTTTCTCATTCTTCAATGCAAATGTCCAACGGGAGGATAATCTATCCAATAGTTCCCTTGATACATAACTTCCTTCAAATTGCATTGGTACATATTTGAAGTTGTACATTTTAGCTATCATGGCTTCCTCAACTTTATTCTGATCTTCTTGATCTAGTTTCTGCCATTTTCTAATGTGTGGATTTGTAATAGATCCAAAATTTGCAATATAAACACAAATGTCATCAATAGTGCCAGGTTCTTTTACCTTGACATTTTCTGCCTCTATGGCTTCATCTTGCTCGGTGTCTTCTATGTCCTCTCGGGTTCTGATGAATTTCCTTCCCTTTTTGTTTTGACCTCTTTTCGGTGTTGGAGCTTTCCTTTTGTAAGTCCTGACTTTTCCTTTCCTCAGAGGTGAAGGAGTAGAATCTCTGGATGTTTGGCTTCTAGTCCTTGAAGCAGCTATTGTCCTTGGTTTCTTAGATGGTGGAGGAGGTGGTGTATCTGACTCTGTTTCCTCGAAGTCATTATTTTCTTCATCTTTACCGACAGATAGTTGTTCTTCGATTTCCTCCTCTTGTTCAGCTTCCTCACCTTCCTCTGCTTCTTCCTCAGTTACTGATAGAATCTTCTTGAGATTCTTTACCATCTTGTCTTTCTTTTTAACTATCTTCTTGACAACTAGGCCTGATTTAATTCGTGTCTTGGCCTCTTCATATGTGCCAAACCTTGGTTGCTTCTTGTCCAGTGGTTCATTGATTAAGGCATCAATTGCCTTTGTTGCAAGATCAATGTTCATCTCGTATTCCAATGGTTGTAACCATGTTGTCCTTGGTACAGCAGGTTTGATGTAAGTATTATCTGTGTCAATCATGAAGCATATCTCATCCTTATATTGCTCAATGAGTTGCTCGGGGATTCTTACCCTCTTTTGCATTTGGTCTTTGAATACATTGAAGTATTCGTCCATGACTGTTTCAAAGTTATCTCCCAGTGCAGCTATGTGCTCACTGATTTGCATGGTGACCGGTTTGGTGCTGTCCCATTTCACATCTCCTACCGATGGGAACTTTTCTTGAAAATAGAAGAAGATACACATTATTAGAGAGCCAAACTTACAAGTGTTTGACTTAGCATTCCTGATTGTCTTTAGGTTGTCCTTCAACTGATTCAGGAGTAGCTCAGATAAGTCCAACTGTGTACCCTTCTTCACAATTTTGTAGGTTGTGTCCACTGCACCTGATGCTATGTTGTTTAATCTGCTTGCCTGGAAGAATTTGTAACCCAAAACACATGCACCAAACTTGATCTCATCATTGATTATTGTTGTTACCTTCAATCCTCGGCCATCCCATTTGGCTCCTGCCATCTTTTCGGTCTCTGCCCTCGGTGGATGCTTCAATGCCTTTACTTTATCGGTTACGGGGTAACTTGTGACCGCATGGATGACATCTCAGGTTATTGCCTTCAGCTCATCCTTAAGTGTTCCATCATCGTTACAAAGCTTCTTGTAAGCTTCTTCTACCTCTGACGTTCCAATCTCTGCAATCTTGCAGTGTATAAAGGATCGAACATCTTCAACCAGCAAAACCCTAGCTGGAATGCGCGAAAATGCACCAGCGTCGTCAGGTTGTTAGGCAACCTCCAAATGGATCTTATAATTGGGTTCCTCACATGTTGTGTTCTTGATGAGCTTGAACTCATCTTTCTTTGCATTCTTAGATTTCACGGTTTGTGAAGTCAATGCCATTTTTAGAAAATTAGGGCTTCTGTGTAATGCGTAAAAATGGAGTTGTCGGTCTCGAAGAACTTACTGTTTTTGTGTGCAAAGAACTCTGAACTGCTTTGAAGTGTTGGAGGTCGAGTCGTGATCGCTCTGTAGCTTGGTTGCTTTCTGCTCGAAAATCGCCTTTTGTCGCTCTGCTCTGGGTGTCGTGACAAATGAGTCATTCTGATGCCCTATTTATAGCCATTGCCCTAAAACGTGTGCCATAAATGCTTACCAACTCGTCGGTGTATAAAGACTGAGTTCGTCGGTGAAGACTTTACTTCTATCGGTAACACAACGTTTCGGAGCAGTCGATGTTCACTTTGCTTTTACCGACAGGTTTCGATATCACTGACAACTTGTTCATGTGCTTGTTTACCGATGAGGCTCGATCTATACTAGCAACTTTTGCTTTTAACCAATGCATTTCGGTAAATGTAGGCAGTCTTAACTTTGAGTGTATATCGACGGGTTTCGGTATATATGCCCGAAAGCATAGTTATCACATATTTCAACAAGTTTAACCATGATGCATCTTTCTTATGCTAATTTGGAATTATATCAACATATTATGGAACTGATGTAAAGTAATAGCTTGGGGTAATGCAGTTCCATACTTACTTGTTCTGCTTAGGTGGGGTTGGTGATGTCACCGGATCCATTGGATGGGGTGTCACCATTTGTATTGCTCGTTCCAGCTTCATCATTGCTTGAAGCTTTTCTCCACATTTTGTCTCTAGCTCTCCAGATATCTTCAATGGTGTTTCCATTGGGATATTTGTTTGTCTCTGTCATTCGGTCTCTGCAATCTTTCTTGAGATGACCAACTTTATGACAGTGTAAGCATGCTATTCCGAGGTTGTCCAGCCTCTAGACTTTCTAGTCCATTGTCTCATACAGTTTACAACAATGTGACCATATCTTCCACATGCTGTACAATTTGTCCAAGTATTGTAGTCTCATACATACTGATTACCGATTCTCTTCGGTTGATAGGGAGTTTCTTGACCTTTAGGCTTCCATGTTTGCCTTTTCTTTTTCCAGCATTCAATTGTTGTGTGCCCATTCATTTTGCATGTAGGACAATATTTGTCCATGTAGGTTTCCTTCTTTGGTTGTTTCATCTCAGACTTACATTCATATCTTTTATGACCTTTATTGTTACATTTATAACAGAATACTATGAATGAATATGTAGATTTAGGAATACCTTTCATTTTGCCTCTACATACATTTGATGTATGGCCTTGCTTTCCACAGTGATTGCATGTAAGCTTTCTTGGTCTTGGATTTTCATAGACATTCTTTGGATTGGATTGATTTCATGATTCTCCATTTTCAGTGAAGCCTAGACCGTTGTTGTTGTTGACTCTTCGTTGTCCCTCAAGAAAATCATCCATTCTTTTATTGCTTTCTTCAACCTTTTTGATAATTTCATTATGTTGTTGTATTCTTAATTCATGCTTTAACTTTTCATTCTCATCCCTCAGTTCACCGATAGCTTCTATTCTTTCAATGAGTTCAACATTTAGTCTGTTTGCCTCTTGACTCATAAGAATAATTTGATTTGTTATCTCATGGTGATGCTCTGTAAGTCTTTGTATTTCAGACTCTTTTTCTTGTAGTTTTTCTATGATCTTTCTTCTATCATCAATAGCTAGTGTTCTTTCTTGTTCAACTTGTCTAGCATTGTTCATGACATCAATCATCCTTACCATCTGTGTCTCTTGACCGATTTGCAGAGATTTGACTTGTCCACCCAGATGTAGATTGATTTCAGTTAGGCTTGTGATGCTTTCTTCTGATGTATCTGATGCTTTTCTTGTAGTTGATCTTGAAGATTCAAAGAAATCTAGAATTTCTTCCTCATGATAATTTCCCATTATAGCGAGATGCCATATTCTTTCTTTCATCCAGCAATGTCTCATTTTGACTCTAGCTTCTTTATATTGTTCATAGAACATCTGAATTTCAAACTTTTTGTTCTCAATATTTTTATCAAGTTTGTACTTCTTCATTGTATGATCTTTTCTCTTAAGCCTTTAAGCTTTCCAAGAAGAAGCTTAGCTCTAATACCAATTGTTGGGATTAATGGGAAGTATGTACTAAGAGGGGAGGGGTGAATCAGTACCTCTAAAACCTTTTGTATCCTTTCATCAATTAACCTTTGTAATCAATTGCATGTCCATTCAATCTGATCTAAACTATCTTGATGTGAATTATATCAATTCATAACATTAATAAACATGTGAATCATTCATAGAAACATTCATGAACATAATTGACACATAACACAAGATATGGTATTGCAGAAAACTATTGTTAGGAGGTAAAAACTGCGGTCGGGATGGCACCCACAAAACTTCACTATCTGCAGAATGGAAGGGAGTCGGTTAAGGCTTACAATTTGATCACTTCTGGTGATCTACCCTGTTAAGAGTATCGGTGGAGACCTGTTAAAGTCTACTTTGTTAAGAGCTTTAGCAACACTATTAAATGTGCACTCGGTTAAGAGATTTGATGATGGACTGTTAAATCCACTTTCCTTGAAAGGGTTTTTACACTTTGCTCCACTTGTTAGAATGATAGCAAATTACAAATTGACCTGGTAAATGCAATTTCCTATTGTTGATACAGATCCTATGTAGTTCACATAAAAAGATTATCACCTTAACTGTGATTGAATAATACCTCTGATTATCGGTTTCCTCTATTCTTGGTTCTGCTAACCAAATCCTTCTTTGTTTGTTCTGGTTCTTGAAACTCTCAATTCAATCCATAGATGTGCTCGTTCTGTTCTCCTCTCTTTTTCCTTCTCGCACACACATTCTAATGAATGATTGCATCATCTATTTATAGATGGATTGACTTCATCGAGTTATGATAAAAACAATGTTAACTCTAAGATCAGGTTTACAACTTACACCTAGATCTCCTAGTCTATGTGTTTTAAATCAGTTAGACTGATTAAAGCACTTACATTCATGTATCTTGTCGCTAAAGAAATGGATTTAAAACAATTAAATATCCTATAAATAAAATATACTTGCTTTATCTGACGTGGAAGTCAAATCCACTTTTTGTGGGCTGCAACTGACTTTCGGTTCTGTTTGTCGGTCATGTTTGACTATCCTTCGGTTTTGTCTGTCGGTTGCACTATATCTGTCTTGTCGGTCAGCACTGTAACTTGCATTTTGGGTTCCTCTGTCGGGTTCCACTTTATCTTTCTGCTTTTGTGATTTTTGGTTTTCACACTAACTTGTTTCATCGGTTCTCTCTGTACTTGGTCATCTTTGGTGATCTCTTAATCTGATCTTCGGTTTGCTCTTTCCTGTCTTTCGGTGTAGGCTTACCGAAAGTGTTGTTTGTATACTAATGGCAAAATAATGTCATCAAGTATATCCACACTACTTGGGTTAATTTCATTGGGGGGCTTCGCCCAAAGATTTGCTTTCTATGCTAAGCACTTTCTTGAGATACGAGACTGGATCATTGTTCGTCCTTACCTTTCTCGCCATTGGTCGCATGCACTCTGCATCTCCCTTGGCTCCTTTAGAGTGGGATCACATCAACTCCACATTCAGACCAACCATCAGATGGTTAGGGAGGACAGGATTTGTCAACTTTGTAGCGTGGGTGAGGCTAAGACGGAGACGCATTTCATTTTCCGCTACCCTAACTACTACAAGATCAAAGGGAGATTCTACTACTTGTTCAGGGAGACTCAAACTCTCTCCTTCAAATACATTGATCAGAGGTGCCTTGCACTTTATCTCTAGGAGGCCTTAAGACTTTGGGACCACTCTCTACTGATGAACTATAACTGATTGAATGTTTCAAGATGATAAGTTGATGATCACCGAGTTGCAAAAGTGAATGCAAGACATTAAATTAGTTAATGTATTGTATTGTAATTGATGTAACTTGATATGGTTTGATTATTCAAACACATAATATCATAACCTTGAAGATTTGAAGAGACAAAGTTTATGTTGTCGGTAAAACATAAAAACTTTGTATACACCGAGTGACAGTGCACACTAACAGACAGTATAAACCGAGCAAGTGTCACCGAGCAGTTCACAGTGTATACCGAGCACCGCAGTAAACTGAAGTTGTTAACGAGCATAACTGGAGTTGATGACTGATCAAAACTGAAGTTAAAGAACAACAAAACTACTTAGCTGGCAGAGCTATATTTAGGGTTGACTAATTGATTGCTTTATTTTCAACAATCAGTTAAACTAAAGAAAGGAAGGAAATTTAAAGCACGTTTTATTCACAGTTATCATGGATTTGCGGAATAAAACTAAAACAAAGCTTTACAGGATAAAGCAAGCATGGCAAGTTTTATGGATCAAGAAGTGATCTACGACAAAAACAAGGAGATTGAGCGGCTAATCATATCTATATAAAGAGACAAGGAATTCATTAGCAAATGAGGAATGCTGAGTATAATTCTAGTGAAGATAGAAGTCTTCATGTAGATCTGATCATACAGGCTGAAGAACAGAGCCAAGGAATTCTGCAAACACCGAGCAACCTGGGATAGAGCATTCACCGAGCAAAACAAAGGAAGAGAGCAAAGGAACTGAAGAGCATATTGATAAGCGAGATATTATTGGACTAACAATAGATCTGAATATTTGCAAGTTAAAGTTGTATTTTGAACAGATCATTTACTGTATCAGTTTAACCATTGATTCAGAAAATCTCTTAACCGATTGGGATTTAACAGTCCTTATTGTATTGAGATACTCAAGAGTATCAAAAGGTTTTCTTGTTGGCAGCATAGTGAGTGCTAGGTCAAAAGACAAACTGTTAGTTTTAAACCCTCTAACAAGGTCGCACTTAACAGTGTGTATTGTAACCTTTAACAGGGTTCGCTCTTCACCGAGCTCACTTCAGAAGAGTGAAAATATTTTGGGTTATCGGTCCCAGTGGGTTTTCCCTTAGCAGGGTTTCCACGGTAAAATCTGTGTCAAATGTGTATATGTTTCATTGCATTGATATCTTGCTTTACACATTATTGAAACTGGATTGGTCGGTTAACACTAAGTTTATTTGCTGCTACTCGGTAAAGTCTACAAAAGATAAACAGTATATCTTACCGAGCAGTATATATTTGTTAGAATTATTTATGGCATACATCTTGATGATTGGGGACTGAAAGATAACTAGAGGATATTATGTTTGAGATATAAGTATTTGGTTGGATCTTTTGGAATTATTTTAAGGCCACTGATTCACACCCCCCCCCCTCCCCCTCATTTTTTCTAACAATTGGTATAAGAGTATTGGTGCTTGGAAGAAAAGTTTAAAGGGACTTAAGCTAAAGATCACAAGATGAGTAAAAGAGATGTGCCTAAGTTGAACAAGGACAACTTTGCATCATGGCAAAGCAGGATAAGACTTTATCTATCTGGTATTGGAAATGATAATACACAACACTTGGATACTGAATATGTTGCACCTACTGGACCTCTAACCGTTGATCAATTGAGAGAGAAACATGAACACAATTCTATGATGATAGAACTTGCTTCTTCACTAACCGATGCTGAATTTGAAGATGTGAAATCATGCACCTCTGCAAAGCAAATGTGGGACAAACTCAATCTAGTACATGGAGGAGATGCAAATGTGCTGAGAGCTAAAGCTGGAAGTCTAAGAGGAAAGTTTGATGACCTGAGAATGAAAGGAGAGAACATCACTCGGTATAGTGACAGAATCAAAGAAGTTGTTAATGCTATCCGTGGAGTAGGAGTACTTGAGGAAGAAACAGTTGTAAGTAAAATTCTGAGAACCTTACTGTCTGTCTATGCTATTAGAGTATCTGCAATTCAAATAATGAGAGCAGTAGCTAGTAACAATGTTACTCTTGATAGTTTGATTGGTAGACTTATTTCATTTGAGATGAACAACTATGACAACAGTGTCTTACCTACTATTGAGTCTGCATTCAAGTCTTCTTTGAAAATACGCAAATCTAGTAACAAACACACTATGAGAAATGATAGTGACAGTGATAGTGATGAACAAGAACTTGATGAACTTGAAGCACTAATGGCTAGAAGATTACATAGAGGAAAAGGAAGATATAAAGGTAAATTACCATTGGTCTGTTTTAACTGCAAAGAGATTGGACATTTTGCTGCTAGATGCCCTAACAAGAGAAAGGATGAAAGAAACCATGACAGATATTATGAAAAGAAGTATGACAGAAGTGATGACTGAGACTACAGAGGCAACCGACACTCTGACAAAAGAGATAACCGAGATTACAAGGACAAAGGTAAGAAGGCTTGTTACCTGGTTGAAAACAAAGCTGAAAATTTTGCTACTGATTCTGATGAAGATGTTGAGGTAGTATTTGTTGCTATGAAGGATGATTCAGACGAAGAAGAAAGGTATGTTGAAACAACACTCATATCTAAAGTTAGCAAAAATGATGTCTGGATTATTGATAGTGGTTGTACTCATCACATGACTAGAGATAAAGAAAAGTTTGAAACTTTTGAATATTATAATGGTGGATCAGTTAGGATTAGATATGAAAATGCCCATTGGGTGAAAGGAGTTAACTATAATTTATTGAGTGTTTCACAGCTGAACAACACAGGACACCAAGTTGCATTTGAGAACAAAAAGGCAATGATCTATAATGAAGGAAAGTTGATCGGTACTCGTGAACAAACAAAAGGTAATCTATTCTATCTTGATGATATTGAGATCACTTGTTTATTGGCTAGAAATGAAGACATTTGGTTGTGGCATAAAAGGTTATGTCATGTGAATTTTGACAACATGGTTAAGATAAGTAAGAAAAGAAAAGTGAGAGGCTTACCAAGAATCTCAAAGCCCGACCATGTTATGTGCACAAATTGTCAAATAGGAAAAATGACAAAGTCTAGTTTCAAGAGCAAAACTTACACATCTAATGTTATTCTAGAGTTAGTCCATACTGACTTATGTGGACCAATGAGAACAAAGAGCTATTATGGTGATAGATACTTTATTCTATTTGTTGATGACTATTCTAGGATAATGACTGTCATGTTCTTAAAAGAGAAATCTGAAGCATTTAAGATGTTCAAATGGTATAAAGCTAAAGTTGACAAACAAAGTGGAAAAGAACTGAAATGTTTAAGATCAGATAGAGGAGAATTTATTTATGATGAATTCACTAACTTTTGTAATCAACATGGGATTACAAGACAGGTTTCTGTAACGAGAATACCACAGCAAAATGGGATTGTTGAAAGGAGGAATAGATCAATTGTTGACTGTGTCAGAACACTGATGATTGAAAAAGCCATCACACAAACATTCTGGAGAGAAGCTGTAAGTACTGCTGTCTATACACTGAACCGAGTTCAATTGAAGAAAGACACAAATAAGACACCTTATGAGCTATGGTATGGATACACACCAAATGTGAGTTACTTTAGAATTTTCGAAAGTCAATGTTATATACTGAAAGATGATAGAAATGGGAAACTTAACTCTAAAAGTGATGAAGGAATATTTCTAGGATATTCTACTAAAAGAAAAGCTTATAAATGTCTGAACAAATCTTCTAACAAAATCATTGAAAGTACAAATGTTAAAGTGGATGAATTTGCTGAGAAAAATGATGAGGAAAGCAGAAAGGAACCTAAAGATTACAACAGATTTATCTACATTGAAAAACCTGACACCTTCCCCGAGCGACAGAACAATGAAACCGAGCAACAGGCAGTACACACCAAGAATCAGGAAAATGCTCACAATGCTGAACCGAGTGATAATGAAGATCAAATTGAAGATCAAAATGAAGAAGAGAGATTTGAACCTGTACTTGCTAAATATGTCAGAAAACACCATCCACAAGACCAGATCATTGGAGACAAAAGAGCAGGAATGAGAACAAGAAGTAAGTCACTTAACACTAGATGTTTGATTTGTGATTTTGAGCTTAAATCTGTTAATGTTGCACTTGAGAATCAAGAATGGATTAGTGCAATGAATGAAGAGATTGAACAGATTGAGAAAAATAAAACATGGACATTAGTACCTAGACCGAGTGACAAAAATGTCATTGGCACCAAATGGATTTTTAGAAACAAACTTAATGAGAATGAAGTCACAAGGAACAAAGCAAGACTGGTACGCAAAGGGTATGCACAAGAAGAAGGTATTGACTATGGAGAAGCTTTTGCACCCGTTGCTAGACTTGGAGTAAGAATTCTACTTGCTTATGTTGTTTTTAAAGAATTCAAAGTATACCAAATGGATGTTAAATCTGCATTTCTGAATGGAATACTAGAAGAGGAGGTATACATTGAAAAACCTGAAGGGTTTGTTGATCCTAACAAGAGAAACATGGTTTGTAAACTACACAAAGCCTTGTATGGATTGAAACAAGCACTGAGAGCATGGTATGAAAGACTTCACTCCTATCTCATTAGTATTGGATTTGTAGGAACTAGTGACAACAGTAATATGTATTAGAAAGGAGATACTGATGATAAGATTTTGATTGTTGAGATATTTGTTGATGATATCATATTTGGAGGTAATGATATGCTATGCAAGTCATTTGCTGATGAAATGAGCAAAGAATTTGAAATGTCAATGTTTGGAGAGATCAAATTTTTTCTTGCTCTACAAATTCTACAACAGGATGAAGGCATCTACATCACACAATCAAAATACATCAAATAAGTTCTGAAGACATTCAAGATGGAGGACTCAAAACCAGTTGGAACACCTATAGCAACCGAATGCAAATTGACAAAAGAAGACAAGACAACCTGTTGGTTCCCAAAACCAATGGATTGGAATCCTACGAGTCTTGCTAACTCAATGCTAGGATATCCAACCGGCTATGGCCAACTTGATGGAACTGAACGGTATGATCCGAGTTCCCTGCACTTTTGGCTCTGCAAGGCCAAGGCGGGTGTACCTGTTCCTGAATCGACACACTCAAACCCAGGATATTTATAGCAGAGTAATGTAACTGTTTAACGCAATAAAAGAATCCTCAATGGCAAAACGACAGGAAACTTTCAATTTTGCACAACTATATTGAATCGCTGAAATAACGCCAATCTGTACGAATATAAAACAATGCTTCAAGTTCTGTATTGCAAAAAGATAAACGATTATA
>MU224428.1:1484768-1503461 GCA_018584345.1 Thuja plicata | reverse complement strand
TTAGATGCGACAAATATGGTCACACTACAAGAAAGTGTCCTGACAGACTTAGAATGCAAGCTTCCCTTGCTGAAGTCAATAATTCAAATGTGTATTCAGAGAAATATGTATTCTAAAAGAAATTCAAGATACCTTATGATTGAGAGGGAGTTCGCCGATAAAGATAGAACACTTCTGAGGTAAACTTGACATGATTGTTGATTATTATACTAATGTTATTTTATAACTATATGGGCCCTGTGTAAATCATAAGGAAGTGACGACTTCCAAATGATTATCACTTGTATTTGTTGAAGTTATTGGAAGGTGACGATCTTACAATAACTTGATCTTCTATTGTGATAGATATCTTGTGGATAGAATCGCCAATTGAGCCAATCCACCTAGGAACGTGTGGATAGAATCACCGATGGAGGCAATCCACACTAAAGCTCGTGAGTTTGTGGATAGAATCGTCGATGGAGGCAATCCACACGAGAGCTTGTGGATAGAATCGTTGATGGAGGCAATCCACATATTGGGAATATATTTCAATTGATTACAGTATGAGAATTGATTTCTAAACTTTCACAATTTATGAACTTATTGTGATTTACATTTTATCTTTCCTAGCTAAGAGGAAGTGTTGATGTTTATAGCTTCGATCTGATAAAAATGATCATAATATTATGATAATATAAATAAGCAATATATTAAAATATATAATAATAATAAATATTATTAATATATATATATATATACTATTTATAATAAATCTCTTTAATATTGAATCAAATAAACTGATAATATTATTCACATTAATATTACCGATTTGTGTCGGTTAACATTAATATAAATGTTCAAACTGTATTTATATTGATATAATGACCATTGTATTAAAACCGACTTGTATCGGTTATATTAACTAATTTGTGTCGATTACAAATCTAATTTGTATCAACCAAACTCTATGCATTATGATTAATATCGGTCCCTATCAAATACCGATCGGGTGTTGATTGGTTGAAATGAGAGACCATTCGGGTGTGGTAATGATCGGGTGATGTAATGCAAAATCACCAATCATATAAATCCTAAAACAACGGTTGTATAATGCAAATAACATATGGTTGTATTTAGTTAATGTATACCAATTAATATTATCGGTTTTCAATTGGAATATTGAAAAGACGTAATTATATAGAGTCATGTCTCCCCAAAGAGACATCCCTCCATATCATTATACCTTCTATATTCATACTCATTTGCTAGTTGATTGATGATGAGAATATAAAACACTCAACGCAAGTCTCATTCATACAGCATAATATTAAACATTGAAATTATATATATATATATATATTGGATTTATAAAAGAAAGTTAAAAGACATATATTCTAATCTAAAATTTAACAGGTAAGAAGAAATAAGTCAATCACAAACCCTCAACTTCTTCAGAGCATGAAAAGGTAAATATTGGTTCACAAGGTGAGCCTAAGTGCGTGTTGATCGAGAAAGAGTTGTCAAGAACAAAAAAAGAGAAATATGTGAATTTACTCAAAGAATACAATGATATGTTTGCCTGGAGTTATGATGACCTCCAAGATTTCATGAATGGTGAATTCAAGCATCACATTTCATTGAAGCCTGGATTGACACCTTTCAGATAGAAACAAAGACAGTTTAATCCAAAAGTAGCTAATGCAATATTTGTTGAAGTAGACAAAATGCATAAGGCTAAGATTATATATCCCATCCATCATTCTACATGGGTAGCTAATATTGTCCCTGTAAGGAAAAAGAATGGGGAAATACAAATTTGCATAGATTTCCGCAATCTTAATCAAGCATCACTCAAAGACAACTATGCACTTTCAGTGATAGATCACATCCTACAAATAGTATCAGGTTCTGAAATGATGTCAATGCTTGACGGTTTTTCAAGTTATAATCAAATTAGCATTGCATCTGAAGATCAACATAAGACTGCCTTCACCACTCCCTAGGGTACCTTTGCCTATAACAAGATGCCCTTTGGGTTAATTAATGCAAGTGCTACTTTCTAGAGGGAAATGGATCTCTCATTTGGAGACTTAAGAAATAAAATTGTGGTTATTTATTTGGATGATCTCATAGTTTTCTCAAGAAAAAGAGATCATATTTATCTTCTTGAATGTGTGTTACACCGGTGCAGGCATCAAGGCATTTCTTTAAATCAAAAAAAGTATGTTTTCGGAGTCACTGAGGGGAAGTTATTGGGTCATGTAGTATCCAAAGAAGGCATCTGCATCGACCCTGAACGAGTTAAAGTCATCCAACAATTGATTTTGCCAACCAGCAAGCCTAGAGTCAGATCATTCTTCAACCAGATCAACTTTCTGAGGAGGTTTGTCCCTGACTTCTCAGAAATTACCAAGTCAATTGTTAATATGATGAAGAGTGATGTGAATTTCAAATGGAAAGAAGAAGGTAAGTTCGCCTTCGAACAAATTAAGTGTGTCATATCAAATGCTCCGGCTCTAGCTTATCCCGACTTTTCAAAAGATTTTCACATTTATTGTTATGCTTCTGAAACAACCTTATCCTCGGTATTGACCCAACCTAATGAGGATAATGTTGAGCCTCCCATCGCCTTTATGAGTATTCTTTAATGGAGAAGAATGCTTATGTTGTGGTCAAGGCCATTAAGTAGTTCTGATTCTACGTACTAAATTATCATTCAACAGTGTTTATTCTTGACACATCAGTGAAAACTATTCTTACTCAATAGGAAATAGGCCTAAACAAAAGGGCTTCTTGGATAGAGAAAGTTCAAGAATATGACATTGATATTAAGCCAACCAAACTTGTGAGAGGAAGAGGTTTGTGCAAACTCATAGCAAAAGGTAGTTCTCACAAAAAAGAAACCAAAGAAACTAAGCCGCCATTAATTCTATTTGTCTATACCATAGATAATTGGTTCTCCAACATTGCATACTTCTTAACCTATGGAGAATGCCTAGCACATTTGTCTCCCAGAGAGGAGAACTTTAAAGTTGAAAGCGACCAAGTACATCATATGGGGAGACGTCATGTACAAGAAAACGTCATGTACAAGAAAGGAATAGATGGAACATTTTTGAGATACGTGGATAAAGAATAGAGAGAAAGGTTACTCAAGTTATTTAACAATGAGGCTTGTGGTGGACACTTCTCTTCCTCGGTGATAGCATTCAAGATTCTAAGAAATTGTTATTACTGGCCTGGCATGTTCTGAGATGTTGATGAATGGGTAAAGAAATGCGATGCATGTCAACAATTTAAAGGAAAAGTACAACTTGTTGCCCTGTCACTTAAGCCAGTCATTGTCGAAGAACCCTTCCAGCAGTGGGGTCTCAATTTAATAGGTCCCATCAATCCGCGTTCGAGTCTTGGACATGCTCATATATTGACAGTAACAAATATTTTATCAAGTGGGTCAAGGCTGCCCCAGTCAAACAAACAACTTTCGAGGTTGTTTGTGATTTTATCAAACGGAACCTTTTGGTTTGGTTCGGGGTTCCTCACAAAATTGTCACTGATAATGCAACTAATTTCTCTTCTCATGAAATTTCAGCATTTTCCTACGAGTATGGGATCATCCTGTCAAACTCTTTTGACTACTACCCTTAGAGGAATGGTCAAGCTGAGGCCACTAATAAAAACATAGTGACTATTCTACAAAAACTAGTGGATGAGAACTAGAGGATGTGGCACAAGCATTTGTATGAGGCGTTGTGGGTTGACTGTATAACTAAGAAGAGAGCCACTGGAAAGTCTCCATTTGAGCTAGTGTTCGGCACAGAAGCCAAGTTGCATGTTCCCTTAGAACTCTCTGCTCAAAAATTGCAAGATGCGTTGGAGAATTATGAATTCAAAGACCCTCTTGAAAAGAGGATATTGTATTTAACCAAAATGGAAGAGGAAAGAGAGATGGTGGTAGATAGAATTAAAGAACACCAAACCCAAGTAAAAGGATTTTTGACAAAAAGGCCAGAAAAAGATCATTTAAAGTGGGCGATCTTGTGCTACTCTGGGATAAGCAAAGGAAATCAAAGGAACTACATGGCAAGTTTGATTCATTGCGGAGGTGACCATTCGAGATCAGAGGTATTTGTGGAGAAAATTCTTTCTATCTTTCTTATATGGATGGTACACATTTGCCCCTTCCTTATAGCAGGCAGCATTTGGAGCTACATAATCGGTAAGGTGGATTCCTCTCCACCTTTGTAAATAGGTTAATTAGGAGTTTTTGGCTTGTTTATTTTCCGCCAGTGTGCTTCTTTCCCCGAGTTTTTGGCTTGTGTTCATTCGTGAAGTTCGCTCCTTTAATTCCTGGTGACTCTATGACCCTCTAGATAACGCACTGATCACTATGCAATCTCTGAGTTCTCCTGTGTCCCTTGCAATCCTTGTCCCCAGTTAGAGCCAACTGTCACCGTGTTTCCTGTAAATCCAATTTTCAAAAAAAACTTGATGGCTCCCAAAAATTCAGTACCCAAATATCCTTGTGTTACCTGTACGTTTGTCATGGTCCAGTATTTTTCGAGAGCATTTTGTTTTAATTGAGGTCTTTTCACCAAATTATATTGGCTCGAGTTTTTTATTTTTAATAAATAATTAAAATTATTGTTTGAAATAATTTTAATTATTGTAATATTTCTTGATTCTTACCTTCGAAACGAGCCCACTTTCAAAGAAAACCATGAAAAGCTCCTCAAGTTATGCCCTATTATTTAAAATGCTCAAAATATTACAAATTCTAACTTAAAGAGTTAGAAATGCTAAAAAATCGAGCATACATAACCAAGGTTCATAATGCTAAAAATGTTTAAACTTCTAACTCAAAAAGTTAAAGATGCTCAAAAAAAGCGAGCATTCATAACTTAATTAAATTCAAAATGCTTAAAAAAAAAGACCATGCAAAACCAAATGAAGATGTGAGTGCATAAAAAATGAGCATGCAAAACCAAATGAAGTTGTGAACGCTTAAAAAATGAGCATGCAAAACCAAATGAAGTTATGAATGCTTAAAAAATAAGCATGCAAAACCAAATGAAGTTGTGAATGCTTAAAAGTTGAGCAAGCATAACTAATACTGGTTGTGAGTACCAAAAAAAAAAGCATGAAGGTTGTGACTGCTCAAGAAATGAGCAAACATAACCAAAGAAGGTTATGAATATTGAAATTCTGGAGCATCTTGAAGCCCCAATAAAAACCACATATAACTGTTTATTACAAAATCTTAAGGAGGAAAGATTTAAACAGATGCTTAGAGACCACAACAAAGTACCCAAATTGTTTGACAGAAATCTTCTATGTTTGAAGGCAACTTTTAATACCATATGGATGTTCATCAAAGCATTTAAAGAGGGAAACTTTTTCCATATGTCAAAGTTTCCAATGCATATGCAAGACATTGCACCAAGATTTTCAGAGACCGAGTTGACACAAAGTGTGTATTGACTGTTTGACACAATGCCTCAAACATATATCTCATAGTATACCTTGTTCAATGTACATATGCAAACTCTCAAAACACAGTGTTCATACAAGAAGTGTTTGTTAGGCTCAAAAGGAGGCAAGCACAACTGAGAGGGGGGTGAATCAATTGTACCCACCTAATAATAAATTAATTCCACTTTAGCCACTTAGATCTAAAAGATAAACAATAATGCAAGATCCACAACAAATAACACAAAACACCAAGATTTGTTCTCGAGGAAACCCAGTTAAGGGAAAACCCCAATGGGAATCAAACTCACAAGATGAATGCACTCTGCTAAAATTATTGACCTGTTAAGAGCAAAATAGAGAACAAAGGATGCACTAGCACGTACAGGCTTACAGCCCAATCTGCATGCTCATTGCCCAAAGCTCATTGCTCACAATACAATCATAGATCTGGCCCTCAGTCGGGTTCACCGATCTAACTTCAATTACAACACGGTGGACATATAGTCCATTACAACAAAACTAATAAATAGCATCTACAGTGCCAATACAGTTCCAATGAAGTACAAACTTTGTCTTAAATGCAAAATACAAATATCAGTAATTCTTATTACAATCGCACATCTCTCTCTCATACATCACAAACACAAAATGATCTCTCATTTATACCGATTACAAAGAATAATCAACCACTAGGTCAGCTAAGACTTAGATAGGACCCAAATCTTCAAACACGAACACAATAACGTGTCATCAAAGCAGCATCAAGAATTGCAACACAATACTCCATCAAGTCGGCTAGGACCTAAATGAAGAAACGCCAGCACGCTACCAAAACAGCAAATGCGATAACCTCAAATGATTCAATCCAACAGCACGATCATCATACGGTTCAAGAACACCAACAAGTAGCATGAATACTATCTAGAACATTCGTATCATCTCATCTTCATCTCTGATCAACAAGAATACTAAAATATTGAACTCTGTCACAACAAAAGATAGCTTGTCGTACTCTGAATCATGAACAACACTAGCTGTGAACACAATGATATGGCACCATGTAACCACCAGCTTCACAACCTCTGAAACATCAAATCCAAGATGTACCGATCCAAATACTCATCCACTGTACACAGGAACACTGTAACAACAGCAACCAGCAACTCGATCATTCATCACTCAAACTGTCATCCAAACTTATGCGAACCTCTATAGACCATCTACAGACACCTCTGAACAATACCTCACGATCGCAACTCAAGATCTTCAACATAGCACCTAAACAATTAAAATCTTCTTCACTGAACATACTGAACACGTCTGAAATAGCAACTAGTATGTTGACATCAATGACAAAACATTAATGTCAGCACACCCAAGTATCAAACTCTGACATGCTCAACAATCTTCCAACAATATCCTCCTTTGGCATTGATGGCAACATGCAAAGTGAAAAATTGATCAATGCACAAAGAAATTAATATATCCACCTGATCACTCTGAAAGTATAGTCACAGTATATCCACCTGATCACTCTAAATATCCAGCTACAACACAATCTCTCCCAAGAATAATCACCTTTGTTTTCTTTGTTTTTCACACAAACTCTCCCCCTTTGACATCAATGGCAAAGGACCAAAGACATCAAAAAGAATTGAACTCACCTTAAAAAGGCAAAAATAAGAAAACCATAATAACCATAAGATTGCTCCCCCTAAGGAGTAGTCCCCCAACTCATCAATCCAGTGAATGATAATCTAATAGATTTTTTGGACTGATGCCATCCTCAGTATCATTAGTTCTGATCAAGAGGGGCTATCAGCCCAAGCTTCTCCCTGAGATACACAAATGTATCCTTCGGCAAAGGCTTTGTAAAATATCAGCAATTTGTTCCTTAGTAGACACAAATTCCAGTTTCACTTCCTTTTCACTGACTTCATACCTCAAAACATGATACTTAATAGAAATATGCTCTGTCTTTGAATGAGACATGAGATTCTTTAAGATATTTATAAAACTAGAGTTATCACAGTAAATAACAATAGATCCATCAATGCTTATCCTTATATCCTTCAGCATTTGCTTCATCCAAACAACTTGATTACAATTTATTGCAGCAGCAACATACTCACCCTCAGCAGTAGATTGAGAGATACAATCTTGCTTCTTACTCGTCCAAAAAACTAGTCTCTTACCCAAAAAGAATGCACCTCCACTAGTTCTTTTCCTATCATCCACATTACCTACCCAATCAACATCAGTGTATGCACATAGAGTAAAGTCATCATCTTTTTCATACCATAATCTGTACTCAACTATACCCTTCAAGTATCTGAAAATTCTTTTGACTGCAACCATATGTGATTCCTTTGGTTCAGCTTGAAATCTTGCAGCAATTCCAACAGCATTTGATATGTCTGGTCTAGAATGAGTTAGATATTGCAATCCTTCGATCATAGATCTATATAATGTTTGATTAGCACAAGGGGAACCATCGCCCTTAGTTAACTCGCAACCAGTAACCATAGGAGTTCCACCGGTTTTGAATCTTCCATACCAAATTTCTTTAACAATTCTCTAACATACTTGGACTGTGTGATAAAAAAATCCTTTATCCAACTATGTAATTTGCAATCCAAGAAAGAATTTCATCTCACCCATCATAGACATCTCAAATTCTTTTTGCATTTCATCACCAAAACCTGTACTCAACTCGTCATTACCACCAAATATAATATCATCAACAAATACTTCAGCAATCAAGATATTATCATCAATTATTCTGAAATATAAGTTACTATCTGCAATACCCTTGCTGAAACAAATCTTTGTCAAATACTTGTCCAATCTGGCATACCAAGCTCTAGGAGCTTGCTTTAATCCATAGAAAGCTTTCTGCAATTTACAAACCATATCTCCTTCCTTGGTTAGAGTAAAACCATCAGGCTGCTCAATATAAACATCTTCCTCTATTTCACCATTTAAGAATGCAGACTTTACATCCATCTGATAGACTTTAAATTTTCTAAAAGCTGCATATGCAAGAAGTAATCTAACACCTTCAAGTCTAGCTACAAGATCAAAGGTCTCTATAAAGTCAATACATTCCTTTGCATACCAATCATGCTTTGTTCTAAACCACTTTACCATCTTCATTCAGCTTGTTTCTAAATACCCATTTAGTACCGATCACATTTTTGTCAAAAGGTATGAAAACAAGAATCCAAGTCTTGTTCTTCTAACAATTTGATCAAGTTCTTCTCTCATTGCTTTCATCCAACTCTCATTATTACATGCATCCTATATATCTTTAGGCTCAAATTCAGATAACAAACATGTTTCATCCCTAGCAATTCTTCCTCTAGTTTGAACACCTCTATTCTTTTTACCAATAATGACATCTTCAGAATGATTAATCCTTACATACCGTGGAGTTTTTGGTGTAGGCTATGTAGCAAACCCTTCGGTGTCATTATCCACTTCATTTTCCACAGGTTCTTTCTACGCTTTTGATCCATCCTGATTCTGATTTTGCAATTCCATAATCTGATTGTCTTCTTCAGCTATGTCATACCAGCTGGTTCTTTCTGATCTTTGCACATTCTCATCAACTCTGACATTTGCACTTTCAACAATACTCTTCAGTCTGTAGTTATAACATTTATATGCTTTGCTCTTTGTAGAATACCCAAGAAATATTCCTTCATCACTTCTAGGATCAAACTTTCCAATATCCTCATCTCTCTTAATGTAGCATTTACTTCCAAAAATTCTAAAGTATTTCACTATAAGAATATGACCATACCATAGTTCATAAGGAGTCTTACCAGTTCCCTACCGTATCTGTACTCGGTTCAAAGTATATACTGCGGTGCACACTGCTTCTCTCCAGTAGATCTGCAGAACTTTTCCTTCAATCATCAATAGTCCTAGTTGTGTCTAGGATAGCCCTATTCCATCGCTTTACAACACCATTCTGTTGTGGGGTTCGCGGAGCAGAAGTCTCTCTTAATCCCATGTTCACAAAATGCATAAAACTCACCAGATGTAAATTCTCCACCTTTGTCTGATCTTAGGCACTTTAATCTTTTTCCAGATTTTGTTTCTACCATCATCTTGAATATCTGAAATTTCTAAAAAGCTTATGATTTCTCTTTCAAAAATGTAACCCGCATCATCCTTCTATAGTCATCAATAAGTAGCATAAAATATATATCACCATAATAGATTATTGTCTTAGTAGGACCACATAGATCTGTATGTACCAAATCCAACACTTCATTTGAAGTGTATGTCTTATTCTTAAAAGTAGATCTAGTCAGTTTACCCAATTGACATACTTTGCACATGTTGTTAGGCTTCATCAGTTTAGGCAAATCTTTTACAGCATTAGTAGTGCTAACTCTCACCATATTATCAAAGTTCGCATGACAAAATCTTCTATGTCATAACCAACTGTTGTCAATCTTAGCAATCAAACATTTATTCTCAAAAGTTTTCAAATAAAATATATTACCAGCAGTTTATGTACCTGATGCGATAAGCTCTTTTGTACTTCTAATGATCTTGCTGATTCCATCCATGAATTCCAATTTGTAACCTTTATCCAATAGTTGTCCAACACTCAACAAATTATGACTTAAACCTTCAACATACAAGACATCATCAGTATTGTTTTTACCATCAAGAGTAATAGATCATTTTCCTTTAATCAGACAGGGAGCATTGTTACCGAAGCTAACAACACCACCATCATAATCCTCAAGCTTCACAAACTTATCCTTATCACCAGTCATATGATGTGAGCATCGACTATCAATGACCAGTTCATCTCTTTAACACCTCATGAAACTAATGCTTTTTCCTCATTAGGTTTATCTTCTTTAATAGCAATAAACACAATTTCTTCCTCACTAGCAACAGATTCATCATCAGTCACACCTTCTTCAGCAGCATAAAAACTTTTGTGACCCTTAGAATGATATTTCTTAGATTTCTCTCTAACATCCTTGGAGTTTTTGTTCGGACATCTCGATGCAATATGACCAATCTTATTACAATTGAAGCATTTCAAAGGTAACTTTCCTTCATACTTACCGGAACCCTTAGGTAGTCTTCTCGCAATCAAAGCTTCAAGTTCATCAATCTTCCTCTCTTCCCAATCTTTGGCATAGTGTTTGAATGTCATCTTTGTACAATTTTCTCCCTGGTCATACTTAGTCACATTGGCTTTAAATGCAGTCTCAACCTTCGGAAGTTCCTTACTAAGTGTAGTCATCTCATAGGCACAGAGTCTTCCTGCCAAAGCTTCTCTTGAAATGTCTCTTATAGTTCTCAATTCCTCAATAGCAGCAACTTTCTCAATGTAACATGCGGGCAAAGATCTCAGAATCCTGTCTACAATTTCATTGTTTGTCAAGGTACCACCAGCACATTTGACTGCACAAACCAGATCATTTACTCTTTGCAAATATATTGAAGCAGTTTCTCCTTCATTCATCTTCATATCTTCATATTTTGCTTTTAATCCCTGCAACTTAGCTTGCTTAACATATGTAGCACCTTCATAAATAGTTTCTAATTTTTTCCATACCTCATGTGCAATCCTAGTCCATAAATGTGAGAATATTCTGAATCAGATAAGGCGTTGATCAAGGTCTCCCTTGCTAACATGTTCTCCTTGAATTTCTCCTTTTCATCTGCAGTAGCATTTGTTAGGTCATTCGGAATAGCATAAGTCTTCTCAGTGATCTGTCAGTATTCATCTTTTGTCCCCATGCATATCAGGTAGGTAGTCATCCGATCCTTCCAAATCAGATAGTTGTTTCCATCAAACTTCGGACTCTCTTTTCTTATACTTGCCATGACGGATCTCCTTCAAGTGGTAAAGCTTCTTAGAACGGACTCAACTCTGATAAAAATTGTTAGGCCCAAAAGGAGGCAAGCACAACTGAGAGGGGGGTGAATCAATTGTACACACCTAATAATAAATTAATTCCACTTTAGCCACTTAGATCTGAAAGATAAACAATAATGCAAGATCCACAATAAATAACACAGAACACCAAGATTTGTTCTCGAGGAAACCCAGTTAAGGGAAACCCCGGTGGGAATCAAACCCACAAGATGAATGTACTCTGCTAAAAATACTGCCCTGTTAAGAGCAAAATAGAGAACAAAGAATGCACTAGCACCCACAGGCTTACAACCCAATCTGCAGGCTCATTGCCCAGAGCTCACTACTCACAATACAATCACAGATCTAGCCCTCAGTCGGGTTCACCGATCTAACTTCAATTATAACAAGGTGGACATACAGTCCATTATAACAAAACTGACAAATAGCATCTGCAATGCCAATACAGTTCCAATGAAGTACAAACTCTATCTTAAATGCAGAATACAAATATCAGTAATTCTTATTACAATCGCACATCTCTCTCTCATACATCACAAACACAAAATGATCTCTCATTATACCGATTACAAAGAATAATCAACCACTAGGTCGGCTAAGAGTTAGATAGGACCCAAATCTTCAACCACAAACACTATAACGAGTCATCAAAGCGGCATCAAGAATCGCAACACGTTACTCCATCAAGTCGGCTAGGACCTAAATGAAGAAACGCCAACACGCTACCAAAACAGCAAATGCGATCACCTCAAACGATGCAGTCCAACAACACGATCATCATATGATCCAAGAACACCAACAAGTAGCATGAATACTATCCAGAACATTCGTATCATCTCATCTTCATCTCTAATCAACAAGAATACTAAAATACCGAACTCTGACACAGCAAAAGATAGCTTGTCGTACTCTAAATCATGAACACTAGCTGTGAACACGATGATAAGGCACCACATAACCACCAGCTTCGCAACCTCTGAAACATCAAATCCAAGACGTACCGATCCAAATACTCATCCACTGTACACAGGAGCATTGTAATAACAGCAACCAGCAACTCGATTATTCATCACTCAAACTATCATCCAAACTTCTGCAAACCTTTGTGGACCATCTACAAACACCTCTGAACAATACCTCACGATCGCAACTCGAGATCTTCAACATAGCACCTGGACAATTAAAATCTTCTTCATTGAACATATTGAACACGCTGTCTGAAACAGCAACTAGTATGTTGACATCAATGACAAAACATTAATGTCAGCACACCCAAGTACCATCAAGAATCGCAACACGTTACTCCATCAAGTCGGCTAGGACCTAAATGAAGAAACGCCAACACGCTACCAAAACAGAAAATGCGATCACCTCAAACGATGCAGTCCAACAGCATGATCATCATATGATCCAAGAATAGCAACAAGCAGCATGAATACTATCAAGAACATTCGTATCATCTCATCTTCATCTTTGATCAACAAGAATGCTAAAATACCGAACTCTGCCACAACAAAAGATAGCTTGTCGTACTCTGAATCATGAACAACACTAGCTGTGAACACAATGATAAGGCACCATGTAACCACCAGCTTCACAACCTCTGAAACATCAAATCCAAGACGTATCAATCCAAATACTCATCCACTGTACACAGGAACACTGTAACAACAGCAACCAACAACTCGATCATTCGTCACTCAAACTGTCATCCAAACTTCTGCGAACCTCTGCAGACCATCTACAAACACCTCTGAACAATACCTCACGATTGCAACTCAAGATCTTCAACATAGCACCTGAACAATTAAAATCTTCTTCACTGAACATACTGAACACGTTGTCTAAGACAGCAACTAGTATGTTGACATCAATGACAAAACATTAATGTCAGCACACCCATGTACCAAACTCTGACATGCTCAACAATCTTCCAACAGTGTTTGCTTTACATGAAGACAAATGATCGCAAGATTCCCAAAAAAACAATATCCATTTGAGCATGCATGTAAAAATACAAAATCATGATGAAGTACGATAATTGTTTGACCAAAATGCCTCAAAGTAATGTTGAATCATTGAATGTAACGACTTTATGGGTTGCAGAAGAGGGATTTGTCTCAAGAAAATGCAGTCGGTTGGTGTAGAAGCCTTATTCCACAACCTTTGACAGTATCTTTCCTGCCCATGCTAAAACATAAGCTTGAAACAAAGCATCAACATCCACCAGTCAGTTGGTGAAGAAACCTTATTCCACAACCTTTGACAGTATCTTTCCTGCCCATGCCAAAACATAAGCTTGAAACAGAGCATCAACATCCAACAAAGCATAACAAAGGGTTTTTTTGTCAGATGTTTCAATTGGTTTATAGTCTCGATAGATGTGAATGCTAAATGTGGAGTCATATATAAAGGACCGATATGATTTGAACAGAACCACCTCAAGGAGACACCATCAGTCAAGCTTGCACATGAACTGTTTGATCGAATGCGGGTGAACGCAGAATTGGCCAATGAAAAAGTTTTAAAAAGTTTTATGTAAAGGTAGTTGGCGGATGTAAACCCCAATTACACAACCTTAGTAGCATTCTCCCTAGCCATGTCACGATAGAAGCAGCCACTCTTCGAAAGCACAAAGCTACGTTTTTCTTGACAACGTAGCCGCGGGTCATTCCAAATGGACTGCACACGTTAGTTGTTTGACAAAATACGCAAAAACATATTGTTTCATGAAATGCTTGTCGTCGTGAATGTGAATGTCTAGCATGGAATCATAGACAGGGCACTCGAACTTCATCTCATGCAATACGGTGGCACCCAATTTGTAAGCAATATGTGGAATCATGGAAGGCGTGCATTAATTAGTTGATAGAGTGCCTCAAATAAATGTGCTTTTGCAAGTACCACGATGATAGAGTTTATGTTGAATGTGGAACATTGAAAAAGCAAGTAAATTGTTTAACATAATGTATATTGGCCCAAATGCCTAAAAGGAATGTTAGCTAATATAGGGGACTAATTATCAAACAAATTTCTTAAACACAGCTTTGGAACCTTTCGAGCAAGTAAAATTGGCTCTTCTGGAGCTAAAAGTCGTAGTCTTTGCCAACACATGTCCCTGCCTGTGCCGAAATAGGAGCTTTGGAACAGGTTTCGAACATCCATCCAAGGATAGAAGAATTTTGTCAGATGTTCTGGTCCCTACAACCCTAGTATCATTATATGCAGAATGCCAAACCATATACAAGGATATGTGAAATGAGGAAGCATAACTGAAAGACCCGAAACTTGTTTGACAGAATGCCAGATAAGAAAGTGGTCAACAAACGAGTTATTCATAAAACATACGAAAACATCAACATATAAACATACCAATCTTTTATTAGTAGGAGCACATAGTGAAAGTCTAAGTTTGAAACATTTTTAATAAGTGACCCAAGTTGGAGCAAAATGAAATATAAATATCAAAAGCATGATTACACTCCCATTTTCAAGTGCACACTTCCCGAGATAACAGATGCAATATTGGTGAATGTCAGCATAAATGGCTTTTGGAAGTTAATGGAGACACAAGAAAAGACTCTTGTGGCCTCGAAAATTTTAGACAATGGTTTGGCTTGTGCAGGAGGTCACCCGGTATTAGTTCAATGTCCAGAACTTGTGTTGGAATGCATGAGGTCATATAATTCGGATGCACGAGAGGTGGTGGCAGCAGATGGCAAAGTAATAGCAAGATTGGACCTAGTGTCTATTGCAATTGTGCTCCAGTTGTCGATCAGAGAGCAGTACACATGTCAACAAAGAATATGCAAAGGAATATTTTGTTAATAATAGGGACCAATGCCTTAACGACATAGCTAAAAATTGGCTCACGGTACCCAAGAAAGGAAAGTCACAGTTGCCAAAAGTAATTGACAAGTCTTTGTTGAAGGAGGATATTGCTGACATGGTTATTTTTGTCAGGAGGGTAATGCGGAATAAAGATTCCCATGAATTTGAAGGTTGGATGTTCTTTTTCATTAACATCATCTGTGAAGGCAAACAGTTCATTGATTGAGCAGAGAACCTACATAGCCAGCTAATGGAGCTCGAAGCAAATCAATATTTTTATATGGCTTCTTATCTTTTTTATGCCATTGCGGGAATGAAAAGTTGGTCGGGATTAAATAAACAAGGTGTATATGATGATGCAACATTAATTTATGATTACCACCAAGAGTTAATGGAAATACAGGACAAACAGATCACTTCAAAATTGAAGATGGGCAATGTATTCATCCCTAGCTATGAACCTATGGCAGAAATCCTTAATGCGTACGAGGCTTTCAAAACTAGATCCTAAGTTTTCAGGGATAAGTTGTGACTCAAATTACTTTCTAAAGTACAGCATTGCAGCAGAACATCTATCTTTCTCATTGTACATTCTCTTAACTTAGTTTTAGATGTGATCTCCTTGTCTTTGTTTGTAATTAGTAAATTTTGGTTTTTTTGGTCAAAGTTAGGCAGTTGACTCTTTTCGCGCATAAGTTGTTGAGTTCTTAACCATGTTCAAAATGCCTGAAAATAATTCAGATATTAACTTGACAATTTTAGTAGTTACAAGGAAATGTGCCTATATAAGGGATTTTTAGAGAATGTAAAAGGACTTTTGAAACTTTATGATTTTGGAGCAGCATTGTTATGAAGTGGTGTGATGTCATTATTTGAATACCAAACAATTTGTGGAGGTGCTTTCAAACTTTTGTGATGTATTCATGTGTTATCTCTCATGTTATCGTGTGAGAACATGATATCTTTTTATAATTCCACTCCATTTCATAAAGGCAATTGTTGTAGCTGTTGAGTTATGTCACGACGTACCTTTCTTTGGTATCTTGGCAATGTATGTGTGACATGGAAACCTCATTTTCATTATTGGAATACTCTTGTGGGTAGTCCTTGATGTTCAATAGTGAAGTATATAGTATGACATCTTTTCAATAAAATCTTGGTAATTTTGTGTATTTATATCAACAATCCTGGATAGTGTGATTTCTTTATTTTCCTTGTAAGCTTTATTGTCAAAAATCAAATAATCAAATCATACGAAGGAGCTGCCCCTCTCAATCGCAGAGGAAGATCACGTTGTTGAAGTGGTCTATCCAACTGTTGTACACAGTTTGTCACTCTATACCATTGGACACTTCAAAAATTTCAAAGTGACAAATCTCTTGTCAAAAATTCCAAAGTGACAAATCTGTTTACCAACCAGTTGAATTGTGAGTAAACCTAGGCCTACGCATCACTGAAAAATGTCAATTTCATTTGTTAATGACATCAGCTAGGGTTTAAAAGTGTATTGAAAATACCTTTGGGAGGAGCCATTGCTGCGTTTCACCTGCTGCTTCGCTTCGTCTTCTCCTTCCTGTGCTGTTCTTCAACCTGCCACTGACCTGTTTCCCTTCGCCTTCTGCTTCCTGAGCTGTTCGTTAAACTTTCATACGTTTAGTAAATTCCCACCAAAAGGCGTCAGTAACCGTAATTTGTAGCCCATTTAATTTCATGCTTACCAGAAAAAAAACACCAGCCGCGTTAGAAAAATTCCCAGCCACTGACGGAGCTTGCCTTCACAAACAAAAAAAACTGGCCACTTCAAAAAAAGCCGCCGGGCATAAAAGCCAGCAAGGTGGTTTCAAAAAACGGGGCCCAATTTTCACACAGACTAAAAAAGGAACGAATCTTTAATGTGTAATGTCTGCGATTATTAGGGTCATCTTCATATGTCATGGGTAAGTAGTATGAAGGTATTTTTAAAATGATGCAGTTTCACAAAATTCAAAATAACAAAGTTCACGATTAATCAAACGGAAATAGGGTTTGCCCCATCCTCAAAAGCCCATGACCAAAAGCCATCCTCTAACTCAATACTACTATCTATATTTAAATTTTTTATTCAAAGTAATCATTATAACTTTATGTTGATTGTATAAAATAATAAATATAAATAATTTAAAAACTAATATAAAATACAGCAATTTGTTTTAAATTTTTAATTAAAATTAGTTCAATTTGTAATTATTTGGATTATTGATTGTTTAATTATTGTAAAAATATATATTTTGAATTTTATTTTATAATATAAAATAAATTTAAAATTCAAAATCTAAATATTAAGTATGATGCTATAAGTGATTTGGGATACGTGATGAGTGTTTAGAGTATCAAGATTATTATTCTTTTTCATGTGTCTTGAATAGTGAATTATATTATATATTATAGTTATGTAATGTAAATTTGTTTCTTAAAAAAAAATTAAAATTTAAAATCTAAATATTAAGTATGATGCTATAAGTGATTTAAATAAAATATGTCATGAGTGTGTAAAGTATCAAGATTATTATTCTCTTTGATGTGTCTTGTATAATGAGTTCTATTATATATTATAGTTATGTAATGTAAATTTGTTTCTTAAATATACATGATTTTGGTGTAGCTTCTCTCGTTGCCCTTGTAGATGTAGATTATATACCCTTGATGATGATACTTTAGAAGAGCTTGAGTATATCATGGGCATTGCATGTTTTGATGGTTTAAAGGCTTGTCTCCTAGTTCCTACTCTTCATCTTATGTTATTCTTATCAACTTAGTATTGCCAGATCCATGGCCCCTATTTTTTCAATACAAAAGGACATATATCTTCTTTTAAACACAAGTACTTGGGATTCATATCTTCCAAATATATCATCCTTGTGTGTGGAATCTCATATTACACATTTCAAGGATTATTTTGAGGATATTCATCTTGTCTTTGCTAATATCCACATCATTGTTTTACTTAACCACCTTCATTATCTTTATAGCTTGTTCTACATAAATCTTCGTAGAATTCTAGATAAACATCCTCTCATTCTGACATGTGGACATTTAGGGCCCGTTTGGACCACGGAATACCAAATGCCAGATATAGTCAATTCTGGAAGATCAAATTCTCAAAATGAAATTCTGGAAGATCAAATTCTCAAAATGATTTCCGGAATATGGCATGACATGTTTGGTTCACCAAAACAGGGTCTGTACATGGTCCATTTTTTATGTATTTTTTATGTGCTGCTGGCGAAGGGCCCGGTCGTGGTCACCTTTGCTGCGACCTCCCCATTCATATTCCAAATAGCCATTGACATTCTATCGATCTCAATAGGAGGAGCCAGTCAGCCATTTGACATTGATTAATTATTACATTACTATTTAATTCGAACATCAAAAACATCGAAGCACCCTGAAGATTTCTAAGGTTATCCTCTTAACCCTAGCGCGATAGAGACTGCAATACAGAAGGGCATTTT
>MU224428.1:1446870-1484668 GCA_018584345.1 Thuja plicata | reverse complement strand
GTGTGTGCGTGTGTGTGTGCGTGTGCGTGTGCGTGTGTGTGTGTGTGTGCGTGTGCGTGTGCGTGTGCGAAAATAGATGTTCAAGAAAGAATATAATAAACTTTAAAGCATTCAAACAACTAAGAACAACTCAACACATAGATTGGACATAAAGAATGCAATGTAAAAACCAAGGAATGCAAACCTCAACACTCCAAGAAGATCCCTTTGATATGTAGCTTTGTCAAATATGGTTAATTTGTACTAAATGCTCAAGCTTCAAATATATGAGAGTGGATATATTTGGGCATTATAAGGTTATGGTTCCTTTCTTAAGAATCTCAAATGAGCATTGTAACAATATGATGAAGGTGGATGATTTGTGAAGAATTGAAGGCTCAATTTATATGCTTGAGGAAGGATAAATGGACAGTAAAGATTAATTGGTGAGGAAGGGCCAAGATGCATCCAAGAGAGAGCACATGGATTGTGCTTTCTCAAATGCATAGCATGGTGATAAGTGTCACCATGTGAGGGCTTGAGAGGACATTGGGGGTTGCGAAAGATATGTCATAAAGGCATATCTTGTCTTAAATTCCAAAGGTCAATCCTTGATGAATGTGACCATTTTGGGAAATAGGAGGGATTTTGGAGAAGTGGGAAGAAGGACTATCCTTGGAGGGGACAAATGTGGAAGAATATGGTTGGGGGTGTAAGAGTATTTAAGTTTGACAAGTGGAGAGGGAATTGGGATTGGATTTGATGGTACAAGAGGTTGACTTTGGTTTGGGTTTAAATTTCTCAATCCATGTGATTAGGATTGTGCACATGTTTAGGATGGGATTAGGCTTGGGTTAAGGTTAATCAGAGGGCGAGTGGGAGGTTTAGGAGAATGCAAGTGGGATGAAAGAGAATGATTGGAGGGTTAATTAGTTAAACAATGGTGTTTAACTAATTAAGGGTGTTTTAGTATGTGCAAGAGATTGGGTTGAGTTAGAACCCTGAGTTAGGTTGTTTAGAAGATGGTTAGGTAAGGGTTAAAGTTAGGAGCCATGTGCTCAAATGAAGCAAGTATACTTATTTAATTCATAAATAGAGAAAAATGGGGTAAAGGAATTAATTAAAACAAAATGGACCATTTGTTTAATTAGTAGAAGAAGGGGTTTAATTAATCAACAGTTGTAGGTTGCTTATTTAATTAATTAGGCTATAATTAATTAATTTAATTAATTAATTAGAAGGCTGACATAGATTAATTAAATAATATTTATTTAATTATTAATGCCTATAAGGGAACTAAATTTGATTAAGAAATTAGTAATCAGATGTAGGTGTCTACATTTTGCCCCTCTTTAAAATGAGATTAAAATAACATCATTTCAAAGAAGTTTAAAATTTTGACAACGCAAAGAATTAAAAAGGCAAACTAAGTTGCCCCAGACTATACATAAATGATGTTAGTTAGAAAAGGCGATGCCCCTCGAGAAGGTGGACATGAAAGAGAAAGGGGGATCAAGCGGCGTCTTGAAATGAAATTTGCCCCAGAGGGATGGAAGAAAGAGGAAGCGAAACAAAATCCATTAGTGTGATCGGGATGCAAAACGGAGGGCGTAGGAAGATACAGGATGAAAAATGGTCGCCCAGGGGTTGGGAAGGTGAAAATGACACCCTATAAGGGTCCCATATAAGCCCAGGGGGGGAATTCCTCATTTACACCTGATGCATTTGTAATGAGAGAGACAGAGAGAGGAGCTTTCCTTTGTAATTTTTGAGCTTATTCGGCAATTAAGAGGATATCGCAGTTCAGAGGAGCGAGGCACAAGATTGACATCGCGAGGAGTGTTTTTCATCACCAAGTGGAGGACCAATTGGTATGTATCAAAAATGCATCTTGTCGATTATGTTTTTCTTGCATTTAATGCTTTTATAGGTTAGAAATCAACATTCCTGTAAGGATGTGTCTTGCAGGAACATGGTCGGCCTAAATGGGAACATGTTCCTATTGACCTGGAATATGTGGGGATTTGTGAGATAAAATTGGGGGTTTGAGACATTTTGCGGGACTATTTATATATAGATGGAGAGTTGCCTGGGATTATGTGTCATGTGTCATTTCCTTTATGCTTTTGATGGATATATGGATGCATGTATGTATGATGCCTTGGCATATCTGATGCAGTGATGATAAGTGTGTTTTGGTGATGACACAGTGATTTAATTATAGGATGATCAAATATTATATTGTCATTTATGTCAACTATTGACTTTGTGTTCCTATTATGTTGTCAAGCATATTTGTAGTGATTTTTGAGTTTCAGTGGTTGCTATCTTTATGGGAGACCTAGGTATGTCTCAGGACGTCAAATTCATGATTGCTACTACTGAAGTAAGTTTATGTGAGAGTTGTAATCAAATGAAGCATAATATAATGTTTGAAGTTTATATTATTTCATTATATAATGTTTGAAGTTCAATGCAAAGTGTGTTGATCATGTGCATGATAAATATAAAGTATTGCCATTAGTATGTAATGAGAAAACAAGTTGTTCAAACCATCAGTTACACTATATCGAAAGTCAAGTTTTCAGTTCAAACCGACAATGCTAAGCAAGGAGAAAACTGACGACATGGTTTTGCAATGTTAACCGAAAAGTGCAAACCAAAGATGATAAAGTGGAACCCGACAGGAGGAAACCGACAAAGGAATCCGATGACCAAACACAGTGCAAACTGAGAGAATAGAAATAGTGCAACCTGAAAGATAGTTCAACTAGGAACACCGAAAGATAGTCAAACTCACTTCAGAGCAAACCAAGCATCAGACACTGAAAGTCAGTTACATCCCGAAAAAAGTGGATCTAACTTCCACGTGAGATAAAAAAAATTGTATTATATTTATAGAGTCTTGATTTGTTTTAAAACCATTACTTAAGGGACAAGCAACATTATTGAAATCTTTTTAATCAATCTAACTGATTAAAAAAACATGCAGACTAGGAGATCAAGGTCAAGTTGTAAACCTCTGAACATAGAGTTAGTCTTGTTATATGTGAAACTTAATTAGGTCAATCTATCTTATAAATAGATGTTGTAATCATTCAATATCATGGATGAGAGGATGAATGTAGCCAAGGAGCACATCTATAGATCAGACTGAAAGTTTCAAGAAGCAGAACATCAAAAGATGAAATTGGTTATCAAGAACCAAGAACAGAGGCTACCGAGAAATAGAGGTATTAATCAATCACAATAGGTGATACAATTATACGTGTGATTTGTAATTGATCTATAATCAGCAATAGTTAGATTGCATACACTCAAGTCAATAAGTATTTTTTTTGCATTCTAACAAGTGTAGCAAATAGAATAAATCCTATCAAGGAAGGTGGATTTAACATTCCTAATGCAAATCTCTTAACCGAGTGCACACTAAATAGTGTTGCCAAAGATCTTAACAAAGTAGACCTTAACCAGTCTCCACAGATACTCCTAACAGGGTAGATCATTAGAAGTGATCAAAATTGTAAGCCTTAACCAGCCCCTTCCAATCTGCAAATAGTGAAGTTTTTGTGGGTGACATCCCCAATGCAATTTTTACCTTCTAACAGGGGTTTAGTGCATTACCATATCTTGTATTATGAGTCAATTACCTTCATGAATGTTTCTATGAATGTTTACATCTTTGATTAAGTTAAAGAATTGACATGTCTTACATAAAGATAATATAGAACAGATGGTTGGTCACACAATTGATTACACAAAGGATAAAGGTTAAAAGAGATAAAAGTTTAAGAGGTACTGATTAACCCCTCCCCTCTCATTACACACTTCCCATTATTTTCAACAATTGGTATCAAATCTAGAACTCTTATTTGGAAATCTTAAAGACTTAAGAGAAAAGATCATACAATGGAGAAGTACAGACTTGACAAAAGTATTGAGAATCAGAAGCTAGAAATTCAGATCTTCTATGAGCAGTATAAAGAAGCTAGAATCAAGATGAGACAGTTCTTAGATGAAAGAAAGATTATGGCATCTCGCTCTAATGAAACAGAATACCAAGAAGAAGAGGTACAGATCTATTTGAGTCTTCAGGATCTACTACAAGCAAAGCATCAGATACATCAGAGGAAAGCATCACAAGCTTAAATGAAATCAATTAACATCTGGCTGGACAAGTGAAATCTCTGCAAATCGGTCAAGAGACATAGATGGTAAGAATGACTGATGTCATGAAAAATGCTAGACAAGTTGAACAAGAGAGAACACTAGCTATTGATTATAGGAGGAAGATTACTAAAAAGCTATAAGAAAAAGAGTTTGAAATACGGAGACTTGCAAAACATCACAATGAGATTACAAATTAGATTATTCTTATGAGTCAAGAGGCAAACAAAATGAATGTTGAACTCATTGAAAGAATAGAAGCTATCAGTGAGCTAAGGGAAGAAAATGAAAAGATGAAACGAGAACTCAGAATTTAGCAACAACATAATGAGATAATCAAGAGAGGTGAAGAAAGCAATAAAAGAATGGATGATTTTCTTGATGGACAAAGGAGAGACAACAACAACACCAGACTAGGCTATACCGAGAATGGAGAATCACCTAATCAAGTTGATCCAAAGAATGTCTATGCAAATCCAAGACCAAGAAAGATAACATGCAATCACTGTGGAAAGCAAGGCCACACATCAAATGTTTGCAGGAGCAAAATAAGAGGTATTCCTAAATCTACATCTTCATTCATAGGAATTTGTTATAAATGTAACAAGAAAGGACATAAAGCATATGAATATAAATCTGAGATAAAACAACCAAAGAAGGAAACCTACATGGAAAAATACTTTCCTACTTGCAAAATGCACGGGCACACAACTCTTGAATGCTGGAAGAAGAAAAAGCAAGCATGGAAGTGAAAAGGTCGAGAATCTGCCTATCAACCAAATAGAGTCGGTAACCAATATGTATGGGATTACAAATACTTGGGCAAATTGTATAGCGTGTGGAAGATTTGGTCATATTGTTGCAAATTGTATGAGACAATGGACAAGAAAGCCTAGAGGCTGGACTAACCCCGGAATGACATGTTTACACTGTCATAAAGTCAGTCATCTCAAGAAATACTGCAGAGACCGAATGACAGAGACCAACACCTTTGCCAATGGAAACACCATTGAAGACATTAGGAAGATGAGAAACAAAATGTGGAGGAAAGCTACAAACAATGATGAAGCTGGACCAAGCAATGCAAATGGTGACACCTTATCCAATGGATCTAGTGACATCACCACCCCCACCTAAGCAAAACAAGTAATTATGGAAGTGCATTATACCAAGTTATATTTTGCATTAGTTCCATTATACATAGTTGAAATGTCAAATTAGCATGATTACAGATGCACTATGGTATTACTTGTCAAATTCTGTGAAAACTATTTCATCGGTTATTACATACCAAAATGTATCGATATACATACAAAGCTAAGTTGTCTTCACTTACTGAGAATCGTCGGTTAACATATAAAAGCTAATTTTTTTAGTGTAAACCAAGATCCGTCAGTAATCATGTGAGTTGACAAGTTGTCTTCGCTATACACCAAATCCTGTCGGTAAAACAAACAAGTTAAAAGACTGTCTGAAGCATCATGTTGTCACCGAGAGGGAACTTAGTGTTTCAACCGATGACTCCTTCTTCACACACAGAGGAGTGGTTGAGCATTAATGACTCAACTTAGGGTAAAGTCTATAAATAGACGACGGAAGGGTTTCATTCTTCACCAACAATTTGAGCGAAGCAACCAGAGCAAGAAGCGACAACATTGCAGAACGACTCCAACCCAATTCAAAGCACTCCAAGCAGATCAGTTACAACTACAAAGGTTAAAGTAAGTTCCTACATTAACCAAGAACTATGTTTATCATTTATGGGAAAGCCCTAATTTCAGAAATAATGGCAACACCATCAAGAACCTCTAAGCTAAAGAATGATAAGAAGAACAAGATCAAACTTATAGAGAACAATACATGTGAGGAACCACATTATAAGATATGCCCAGAAGTTTCCTCACAACCCGACAATGCTGGAGAATTCTCAAGAATACCAGCTAGGGTTTTGCTCGTCGAAGACTTGCGAGCATACATACACTGCAAGATTGCAGAGATTGGCGATGTGGAGGTTGAGCAAGCTTTCAAGAATATATGCAAAGAGGATGGTACTATCAAGGATGAACACAAGCACATCAAGGTAAAAGGGCTCACAAATGCCCTAGGGTTCCCGAAGGAATTCAAGACTGAATGGATTCAGTTAGTACTAAGCAGGATACATGACAAAAAGTTTTGGTTGGATGAGCCTAAACCAATTACTAGGGATGTAATTCACGTTGTCACTGGTTATCCAATAACTGATAAGGTAAAAGCATTTAAGCACCCGCCTAAAGCTGAAATTGAAAAGAATATTGGAGCTATATGGGATGGAAGAGGACTAAGAATATCCACCATCAATGATGATGAACTGAAATTTGGAGCATGTGTCTTAGGATACAAGTTCTTTCAGGCTAGCAGGATGAACAACATTGCATCTAGACCAGTGGATACAGCCTACAAGATTGTCAAGAAGGGAACTCAGTTGGATCTGTCAGAACTTCTACTCGAGCAGTTAGAAGAGAACCTAAAGACAATCAAAAATGCAAAATCAAATTCATGTAAGTTTGGTTCACTTATCATGTGCATATTCTTACACTTCCAAGAATATTTTCCATCCATAGGAAATGTGCAATGGGACACAACTAGACCAGTGACCATTCAGATTAGTGAGTTCATAAAATCACTAGGAGATAATTTTGAGTCAGTCATGGATGAATACTTTTCTGGATTCAAGGAAAGAATGCAGAAGAGAGTAAGGATTCTCAAGCAGTTAATTGAAAAACTCAAGACTGATATATGTTTCATGGTAGACACTAATTTCACATACATCAAGCCTGATGTACCAAGAATAGCATGGCTATCTCCACTTGACTATGAGGTGAACATATATCAAGCATCTAATGCAATTGATGCATTAATAAATGAGCAAATAGATAAATCACAACCCAAGTTTGACACTTATGAAGAAGCCAAAGAAAGAATCAAAACTAGCTTGGTTGTGAAAAAGATAGACAGAAATAAGGACAAGATGGTCAAGAAATTAAATAAAAGGTTGTCGGTTACAGAAGAGGAAACCAAAAAGAAAGAAGAAATTGAGGGACAGTCACCCGTTAATGAAGCTAAGAAGGAGAATGACTCTGAGTCTATAGAGTCAGATACACCATTACCTCCACCAGCTAAGAAGCCTAGGACCACAATAGCTACAAGGACAAGGAGTCAAATAGCTAAGGACACAAGTCCTTCACCATTAAAGAAAGGTCAAGTAAGGACCTATAAGAGAAATCCTCCAACCAAACAGTCCAAAGCACCAAAGAGGAGAAGGAAGCTAATTCTAAAAAAGGAAGACATGGAGGACATAAAGGAAGATGAATCTTTCCAAAGAGAAAATAATAAGATTCCTGAAACAATTGATGAAGTATGTGCCTCAATTATTAAATCAGGAACAGTCAATGATAGAAAAATCAAGAAATGGCTGACATTGGATCCAGTGGATCAAAATAAGATTCAGGAGGAAATTATCAAAATGATGTGCATATAAAAATATCTCCCAATATAATTGGCAGATAATATGACAAAAGAACTACAAGATAGATTATCGGCAAGATGGACATTTGCCTTGCACTACGAGAAAGAAATCAGGGAAATATCCCTAGTATCTATCATGCCTCCCAAATAAAAAATGGAGGAGATCAAAGAAATGATGAAAATTCACTCCAAACAGTTCTCACCGAAGTTGAGAGCTTACCAAGTGCTTCAAGGACATTTACTGGACCTAGACAGAAAGAGTGAAGCAAAATGGAAAAAGATACTTGATATTCCTAAAAATAATACAAGTCTCGATCCCCAAATTGCTCCTACCAAAACTCAACAGACCAAGGATAATCATGCTACACATAGCCCTGAGCACATTACTATTAATGATGAAGATGTCACAATAGTAGAATTGGAGAAACAAGAATCAAACACTATAGGCAACAAGAATATGGATGTTGCGGATGAGACATGGTCGGACACTACTATGGATAATACTATTATAGACATCACCGATGATCCTTTAGATGAAAATTAGAAAGATGAAGATGTCATTGTTATCAAGGACCATACCGACGAACATGGCACTACGGTTGATGCTGCACAAGTTCATAAACTGGGCCAAATGCCACTATTGATTCAAGCAATCAATATTATCTCACAGAAGGAGAAGACCCCCGAGCCCAATACAAGCATACCCAAGGACAAGGATAATGATGAGAAAAAAGGTACATCTGAAGAAAAGAAGGACACAAATGATGAACAAAATGTCATCAGTGAAGAACAAAAAGATGGAGATACCACTGAGAAAGATGCACAAATGAAAGATGCACAGATGAAAGATGTTGATGAAGTGCAAAAAGAGAAGGATGAGCTAGCAAATACAGTTGATACCACGCTAAAGGATGCAAAAGGTGAAGCTACAAATACACTGAAGGTTGACAAGGAGATGTCCTCAGACAACTGATAGGCAAATACCAAGCAGCAAGAGAAAGGTACAACTCCTCAAAAGCCATCTAGTAGCACATCAGACCAAGCCAAAAAGCTAGCTATGGTTTTGTATACAGGTGGAACACAGAAGAAGAAGAAGAAAACAAAGAAGAACAAGTTGGAATTCACATTAGATGAAATCATAGAGATATCAAAATGTGATCCAACAACATTAGACTTTGAATCTCTCCAAGAGTATGGAGAAATCTGTCAAAGGAAAGAGTTGCAAGAAAAGATAAAGAAGCAACATCGAGACTCATTATTGGAGAACACAAGGGACATTTTGAGTTAGATTATTCATGAAGTTGATGTTGATCACAATTCCCCCATTCTAGATCAACTTTTTGTCCTCACCGAATTAATCACAACACAAAATGTTGATGTAGAAAAGGCAATTAAGGAGCGAGCAGAGTAGAAATTTCAATACAAACTGACAGAGAAAATCATCCAAGAAGTGGCAGAGAATAAGGTAAAACTTTCAGAGTTATCAGATCAATTAGATCCAATCATAACTGAAGCTATTTCCTTAGTACATAAGCTATGCACTTTAGAAAAGTTTACCAAGGATAATAATGACAAGATAGAAAAGATCGAATCCAATCTAACTGCAAGTGCTCAAAGTCTAAGCATTGATGGAAATGCTATCAAATTGCATTATGAGAAGATCATTGAGATAAAACGCTTAAGACAAGAACTGTGGGAATCAGAATCACAATTCAGAGAGGAGGTTACTCATATTCAGTCCATACTGTTACCGAACCTCGCACTTCTGCAGACTCACCTAAGTTCACCTAGGCAACTTATTGCCACCCCTGAGATGTCTATAGCAAACAACATCTATGACATGCATGCATGGATAACATTAGAGAATATAGATCTTGAAAATCTCAAAGAGAAATGGGAGAAGATGATGGAGGAAATGAAGTCCTCACACTCTCATATTTTTGATAAGCTATAGGTATACACCTTTGCCCTTACTATCAAAAAGGGGGAAAAGGAAATATGTACAGAGACAGAGCATATAGTATTGATAAGGAGAAAAGTGAAATAATATGTACAAAGAAGAAAAAAGGGGAAAAGGATAATATAACAGGAAGGTGAAAAGGAGGAGATATTATAAAGACAAGTGTTTAATATACATATATTATACTATACCGGCATATGCATAGGGGAGTCATGAAATGACTAAGGTATATACAAGGCGTTTATACTGTAAATTTTGTTAGTATTCTGCACATATCAGTTTTTGATACTAATGTCAAAGGGGGAGATTAATAAACATAAAGTTTTTCCATTAGTATGCAATGAGAAAACAAGTTGTTCAAACCATCGGTTACACTATACCGAAATTCAGGTTTTCAGTTCAAACCGACAATGCTAAGCAAGGAGAAAATTGACAACACAGTTTTACAGTGTTAACCGAAAAGTGCAAACCAAAGATGATAAAGTAGAACCCGACAGAGGAACCCGACGAGAAAACACAATGCAAACTAAGAGAACATAAATAGTGCAACCTGAAAGACAGTTCAACCAGGAACACCGAAAGACAGTCAAACTAACTTCAGAGCAAACCAAGCATCAGATGTCGAAAGTCAGTTACATCCCAGAAAAAGTGCATATGACTTCCACGTCAAATAAAACAATTGTATTCTATTTATAGAGTCTTGATTTGTTTTAAAACCATTACTTAAGGGACAAGAAACATTATTATAATTGTTTTAATCAGTCTAACTGATTAAAAAAACATGCAGACTAGGAGATCAAGGTCAAGTTGTAAACCTGTGATCATAGAGTTAGTTTTGTTATACGTGAAACTTAATTAGGTCAATCTATCTTATAAATAGATGTTGTAATCATTCGATATCATGGATGAGAGGATGAATGTATCCAAGGAGCACATATATGGATCAGACTGAAAGTTTCAAGAAGCAGAACAACAAAAGATGAAATTGGTTATCAAGAACCAAGAATAGAGGCTACCGAGCAACAAAGGTATTAATCAATCACAATAGGTGGTACAATTATACTTGTGATTTGTAATCAACAATAGTTAGATTGCATACACTCAGGTCAATAAGTATTTTTGTCTACATTCTAACAAGCATAGCAAATAGAAGAAATCATTTCAAGGAAGGTGGATTTAACAATCCTATTGCAAATCTCTTAACCAAGTGCACACTAAACATTGTTGCTAAAGCTCTTAACATAGTAGACCTTAACCAGTCTCCACAGATACTCCTAACAGGGTAGATCATCAGAAGTGATCAAAATTGTAAGCCTTAACCAACCCCTTCCAATCTGCAGATAGTGAAGTTTTTATGGGTGTCATCCCCACCGCAGTTTTTACCTTCTAACAGGGGTTTTCTGCGTTACCATATCTTGTGTTATGAATTAATTACTTTCATGAATGTTTCTATGAATGTTTACATGTTTGATTAAGTTAAAGAATTGATATGTCTTACGCAAAGATAGTATAGAACAGATGGTTGGTTACACAATTGATTACACAAAGGATAAAGGTTAAAAGAGATAAAAGTTTTAGAGGTACTGATTCACCCCTCCCCTCTCAGTACACACTTCCCATTATTTCCAACAGTGTATTGTGCAAGTGCAGTGTAAGGTGCATGTTGAGATCAAGCCAGGGAAGAGTTAAGTATTCTTATAAGAGATTGTGTCCTTTAGTGGATCTGATCAAGCAAAGGTAGTGTTATTTTGCAGATCATTGTTTTTTTGTTCCTTAATAGTTACAGTAGTTGAAATCCCCTAACAGGCTAGATCTTAACATATCTTTATTGTAAATCCTCTAACAAAGTGAAACATTAACTTGTGTTTTAAGTCCTCTAACAAGGCTACTCTTTACATGCTAAAGTTTCTAATAGGCCTAAGGTAAATCTCTTAACCAGGTAGCACCTAACAGTGTTGTTGTAAACTCCTAACAAGGTTAGGCTTCTCACAGGGCGTACTTCAGAAGAGTGCATTATTTTAGTGGTACTAATCCCCACCATGGTTTTTTTCATATTTGGGTTTCCACGAGATAAATATTTGTGTCAAATTTGTGAATGATCTTGGATGCTTAAATTTTTTTATTTACTGCTATTAAGGTTAAACTTGTGAATGGTGATTAAAGTTTAAGTGGATGTAAAGGTGGTTGATTTGGTAGATTAAGGATTCGCCCCTCCCCCTCTCTCAGTAATGTGATCTCAGGTCTAACAATTGGTATTAGAGCCTTGGTGCTTTGTTGTGGTGAAGCTTAATAGCTTGAGGTAAAGATCCAAGATGATGCGAAAGGAAGGTTGTAAATTCACAAGAGAGAACTACTCCATATGGTGTGGTTGAATGAATCTCTATCTTAAGGTCTTGGGTGATCAGTATCGGGATCATGTGGTAAACAAGTATACTATCCCTCCAGGTACCCTAACTCCAAATCAATTGAAAGTTAAGCATAAACATGTTTCTACTATAGAAGCTATTGCAAGTACTCTTTTTGATGCAGAGTATGTTGATATTAAAGACTTAGATACTACTAATCAAATGTGGGAGAAGCTGAAAATTGTCTATGGTGGAGATCCACATGTGCAGAAGGAAAAGGTTGGTAGCTTAAGAGGAAAGTATAATGAAATGAGAATGCACGACAATGAGAACATTGAGATATACAGTCAGAGAATCGAAGAAGTTGTTGTTGCTATTTGAGGTGCTGGTGGTAATCTTCCTAAAGAGGATGTAGTAATAAAAATATTAAGAACTTTACTACCTTAGTATACTATTAGCATTTCACGTATTCAAGAGCTAAGATTGTTAGGAACTATTAATGTTACTCTAGATGCACTAATAGGGAAATTAACTGCATTTGAGTTGAGTAATTATGATAATAGCATGCCTAAAGTTGAAGTTTCTTTCAAGTCATCATTGACTCTTGTACCATCTAGGAAATGAAAAGAGATGTCTAACAGTTCTTCAAAATGTCACTCTAAGGATTATGAATCTATCTTGTCTGAAGAAAGAGATCAGGAGGATCTAGAAGCCTTGATTGCTAGAAAGCTACCTATAGGAAAAGGTAAATACAAGGGTAAGTTTGAAGTTCTTTGATTGTAACAAAATTGGCCATATTGCATCTAGATTCCCTTACAGTGACAGGAAGGAGAAAATAAGAAGACTTAAGGATAGGAATAAGAAAGTTTGTTTCCTAGCTGAAGAAGGTGTTGCCGATGAAGAATTTGATGGAAGAGATGAAGAGGAAATTGTGTTTGTTGTAGTAAAGGAAGATTCGTCAGAAGAAGGTGAGAGAGATTTAGTTTCTAACATGAATCACAATGGTAATCTAATTATTGATAGTGGATGCACTCATCACATGATCGGTGATAAAAACAAGTTCATAAAGTTGGAGAAATGTGATGGTAGCTCGGTAAGGTTTGGGAATGGTGCTCCCTATTTGGTGAAAGGTAAAGGATCCATTGCTTTGAATGATAAAACTATTTGTGATGATTTTTATTGGATTGATGATTTAAGATACAATTTTTAAGCATTGATCAGTTAAATAACAAAGGTTTCATATTAGAGTTCAATGGAGGTATGTATAGAATTATTGGGAAATTAGGAGTGTTGATTGCTACCAGTGAACAAACAAGAGGTAACTTGGTCCATCTAAATTATACTATTAAGATTTTTCTGTTGGCTAAGGTCAAAGATTTTTGGTAGTGGCATAAGAGATTATGCCATGTAAATTTTGATAACTTGATAAAAGCAAGTAAGATGAAGTTACTGAGAGGTTTGTCCAACCTAATGAAACCAGACAATGTATTATGCAAAGAATGCCAACTTGGAAAGTTAAATAGTTCTAGTTTCATCAGTAAAAAATTGTCTTTTGAAAATATCTTAGATTTGGTTCATACCGATCTATGTGGTCCTATGAGAACTAGGAGTTACTATGGTGATAGATACTTTATGTTGTTTGTTGATGATATTTCTAGAATGTTGTGGGTTGTTTTCTCAAAGGAAAATCTGAAGCTTTTCACATGTTTAAGATCTATTAAGCTAGAGTGGAGAAGGATACCAGTAAGACTTTGAAATGTCTTAGATCTAATAGAGGAAGTGAGTTTACTTCACATGAGTTTACTACTTACTATGAAGATCAAGGAATTCAGAGGCAGGTGTTTGCTCCAAGAACACCTCAACAGAATGGTATTGTTGAAAGAAGAAATAGATCAATCATTGATTGTGCAAGGACATTAATGATTGAGAAAGGTGTTACCTAGACCTATTGGAGAGAAGTGGTGAGTACTACGTTTTACACTTTGAACACAGTTCAACTAAGTAAAGGTACAAACAAAACTCCCTATGAGCTATGGTATGGTAGAGCACCATGTGTTAATTATTTCAAAATCTTTGGAAGTAGATGCGACATTAAAAGAGATGAAAATTCTAGAAAGTTTGATCCAAGAGTGATGAAGGGATATTCTTCGGATATTCCTCTAAGAGTAAAGCTTACAAGTGCTTGAACAAAAGAACAAATAAGATAGTGGAAAGTGCTAGTGTGAGAATAGATGAATTTTTTGAAAAGAATGATGAATCCAACAAGAAGGAACCTAAAGACTATCATGGGTTTGTGTATGTACAATTGGTGGATCAAGTCATTATAGAAGAACCAATGGAAAGACAGGTCAATGAACAAGATCAGGCACAAACAATTGAAGGAAATCCTAGAACTGAACCAATATTGCCTAAGTATGTAAAATTGAATCTCTCACATGATCAAATCATTAGAGAGAGAAATGAAGGTGTGTTAACTAGAAGAAAGGCAAGAGAAGGTACATGTTTGTTATCTGAATTTGAACCCAAAATAGTGAAAGAAGCATTGAAAGAAGAAGAATGGGTGAAATCTATGGAAGAAGAATTGGAACAGATTGAGAGGAACAAAACATGGACATTAGTACCCAGACCGGTGGACAAGAATGTGATTGGTACAAAATAGATTTTCAAGAACAAGATGGATGAGACTGGTGAAGTTGTGAGAAATAAGGAAAGGTTGGTATGCAAAGGATACACACAAGAGGAAGGCATAGACTATGGTGAAACATTTGCACCTGTGGCCATACTTAAAGGTGTAATAGTATTGCTTGCTTATGTTTATTACAAAGGATTCAATGTATATCAAATGGATGTTAAGTCGGCTTGTATTAATGGTATTTTAGAAGAAGAGGTATACATTGAACAAGCTGAAGGATTTTCTAATTCAGAAGGTAAGAATATGGTGTGTAGATTACAAAAATCTTTGTATGGATTGAAATAAGCACCTAAAGCATGGTATGAGAGGTTGCGCTCATATATAATTCAAATTGGTTTTGTCAGAACAAGTGACAACGATAATGTGTATTTGAAGACAAAGAAAGATGACATATTACTAATTGCAGAGATATTTATAGATGATATCATTTTTGGCAGAAATGAAGAGTTGAGCATATTATTTGCAGATGATACAAGGAAAGAAATTGAGATGTCTATGATTGGTGAGATCAAATTATTCATTGGATTGCAAGTTCAACAAACAAGTCCAAGTATGTAAGAGAAATACTATAGACTTTTGGACTAGAGGACTCAAAACTAGTTGGTACCCCTATGGTAACTGGTTGCAAATTGTCAAAAGAAGATGATTCTAGGTAAGTAGATGAGACAATTTAAGGTCCATGATTGGTAAGCTACAATATGTTGTACACAGTAGACCAAGAATTGCACAGGCAGCTGGATTAGTAGCTAGATTTTATTCTAATCCTAAGGAATCACACATGGTTGCAATGAAGAGAATCTTCAGATATCTTAAGGGGACTAAAGATTATGGTCTATGGTATGGACATAAAGGTGATTTTTCTTTGAATGTGTTTACTGATGTTGATTGGACAGGTGATGTTGATGATCAGAAGAGCACAAGTGGTGGTGCATTCTTTCTAGGTGAAAGACTTGTATCTTGAACAAGTAAGAAGTAGAATTGTTTATCACAGTCAATAGTTGAAGTTGAGTATGTTGCTAATGCAATTAATTGTACTCAGATAGTGTGGGTTAAGCAGACTCTAGAAGGAATACAAGAGAAGGTAACTAAACTAGTGGTTATCAATTGTGACAATACAAGCGCTATTAACATTTCTTAAAACATGGTGATGCACTCTAAGACTAAACACATAGCTATCATATATAATTTTCTTAGAGAAAAGGTACATTAAAAGGAAGTAAGGTTGGAGTATGTGCCAACTAAAGAGAAAGTTTTTGATATATTTACTAAGCCATTACCTAAGGATAATTTTGAGTACCTAAGAGGAAGGTTAGGGGTCATTCCCTTATCTCTCTAAATTAAGAGAAGACATGGTTGCATCAGTCCAATTGTATTCATTGAATATTCTTATGTATGGATTGATGTTGTGGGGCTACTCCTTAGGGGGAGTAGTCTGTGAAGTAATGACTCTTTGGTTTGTCAACGATTGCAAAGGTGATATCAAGTGCATTTGGCACATTTGGCATGTTTGGCATTGTTGTCAAAGGGGGAGAAGATGTGAAGATGTATGAGTGAAGTCTAGTGAAAGGGAGAGTAAATACAAAGCAAGTTAAAATTAGAAGTGGAAATATTTGTCTTCATGTTTCACGTTGTATATATTGATGTATTATATTGATGTAGAGAGTGTTGCCATTTATTAGGACTTATTTCTGTAAATCCCATTTTGAGCTTTTGCAGAGCTTCAATGACAGATATCCAAAATTTCAGAGGGCTTCAGGTCATTGTTTTGCGCATGAAGGTTGCAAAGGGAGGAGGAATCTAGTTTTGTTGCTCAGGGATTGTCAGAGAATGGTTCAATTGGCTGAAAATGGATTAGAGCTTCAATGGTGATGCATGTGCTATCATTTGTTCAGAATAGCCTTAAGTCATTTATCCCACATTGACTGTGCAGAGGAAGATTTTCATATTTTTATATCCAAGCACTCAATGGTTAAGTGCCTAAAAGGCACACACCTTTTGGTAGACAGTGGCGAGTTGGTGGTGACTAGTTGGCAGATAGGGAAGGATATTTTGGCAGTGACATGGTTAGAGGTGACAGGTGGTAGCTTATTTCTCACTCGCAAAATAGGTTGGTAGTCAGAGAGTTAGTCGATGAGTGCGCGACTAGCAGTTATCGCATACTCGCCACAGTTTGAGCAGATGACGGGAAGCGGTCGTGAGTGCGTGACTAATGGTGAGTGATCAGTGTCACACACTTGCATAGGTTGGAGGTGGTTAGCATAATGGGTCATGAGTGTGCGAAACCATGCCACGTGGAGCCAATGTGATGATGTTGAAGGAAGATCGAACGGTGGTCGCCGACTCACGAATGTAAAGAGAATATTCGGAAGGGGGTCGCGAGTGCGTGAGGTGGTGACACATGGAGATGTCAATGAGAGATGTTGTGTGGCTATCGTTCCATTGCGAGGAATAAAGGAATATGCTCCCAAGGTGAGAGATCTAGAGATAAACTATCACATGTCTAGTACAGTGCTTAAGGCTGATAAAGTTATTGCAGATCAGATCTAATCTGATGGCTGACGTTATGAATCAAACAAAAGATGATCGAGATCTAATGCATAAGGCATTATCCCTAGTTGACAAGTGTCTATATCTTATCCTAAGCTTGGATAACTTAAAGGGAATCAACGAATGTATTTTGAAGTTGAACAAAGATTCAATCTCAGTCATCCAAATCTTGCTCCATGCCACCTATGACCGTTATACTAGAATTTCAAATATTTAAATGTTTTCTTAGTAGGTTTTCATGGAAGTCGACTGATATTTTATCTTAGAGCCATTAATGCCATGATCTGATCTTATGGGTTAACTTTGCACATCTTTTGAACGATGTAGGGATTGAAATATGATATGGAAATATACGTTTATGTCCGAAGTTGACATATGGGGTTTCTAATCAAAGGGATAAATGTATATAGAGTTGCCTGGTCTTTTCTGCATTTATGTTGAGCTACACTCCCCATCATGGCTTGGGATTTCTAAGACTTTAGGATACTACGCTCACATCCATGGACTAGGGAAAATTAATTTCAGAGCAGATTTGAATAGATTGAAGATAGATAGGGTTTCAACTTGATCACATAGTTGAATGCTTGCATTGATTGGTTGTAAACCCTAACCCTAAATGGTCTAAATCTTGTAGTATTCTTGTTCCTATAAATGAGTATTCAAGACCATTTAGTAGGGGCTGGAGAATTGGAAGAAATATTGTAAAAGCTTTAGGCTTGTATTTGTTTCCAGTACAGGATATAGCAGATGTATTTCAGATTGTATTGAGATAGAATATAAAGCTTATGATCTTTTTCATATTGTCCTATTTTGTATTTCCTTGTCATATTGAAGTAGAAAAAGGATTTCATTATACTTAATATAAGTGTTCTCAGATTTTAAGTCTCTCCTTTGTGATTATCTCTCTGAGTTGTAAGTTTTCTGGCTTACTGTATAAGACCTGCTTATGTATATGTGTATTCCACAAGTTTTTGATCTTGATAAAATTAAAATGATTTGGATATTATATTGATTTTGTCTGGATATCTACTTAAGGATATTGTAGTGTGTGATCTGAGATATATTTATGTTTATGGCTTTGAATCTATACCAATAGGTTGTTTCAATTTTAGTATTGTATTTAGGAGTTTACGCAATGGATAAGGCACTACTCTAAAGCAAGTATATTCTTTGGAGTTATATGTCTGAGTGGTTTGGATATATGTTGTCTCTAAACTTTAATCAAACTAATTACCAAAATTCTTTACTTTTATAGTTGTTGTTGTTATCCCGCCATGGTAGTGGAGAGTCAATGAATGTTAGGCTAACATTTAGTACTTACTTGTCATTTATATGTTGTTCAAATCCAGAAGTAGAAGGTATTGAAAAGAGTTTAGTTTAGTCTAGATTAGGTGTACCTACCTTGGTTTTGCAGATCCAGAAGTGCAGAGGGCAGTCTTGTCCCTATAGTTGGTCCAGTTATCTTACAGATCTTTCACACTTGGAGCTAACCACTCCTAATATCAATCTTAAGATATATTGGTTGCTTCTTAAAGCATAACAGTTTGAAACACCAACACCATCAATGCTAAAGGGAGAGATTGGTGACATATCTCATGCAATGATGCTAAGTGTGTTTTGGTGATGACATGGTGATTTAATTATAGGATGATCAGATATTATATTATCATTGATGTCAACTATTTACTTTGTGTTCCTAGTATGTTGTCAAGCATATTTGTGATGATTTTTGAGTTTTGATGGCTGCTATCTTTATGGGAGACCTAGGTATGTCTCGGGATATCAAATTCATGATTGTTACTACCAAAGTAAGTTTATGTGAGAGTTGTAATTGAATGAATTATAACTGTACAACTGCTAGAATAATTGATGATAGGTGATAGATGAATTGAATGTCTTGTCAAATATATAATATATCTTATGATGTGGTCATATGATATGGTGATCAAAAAAATTTAGATGCTAGAGTTGTAATCACAATTACTTTGATTGATCAATAAGAAGGTTAAGTGATCGCTGAACAGAAACATTGTTATTTAATAGGTTAGGTGTTTATGTCCTTGAGTTACCGATGGAAGATCTTGTATCAGTAATCGGTATTGATGCGACGGTGATTGCCAATGAATTATTTATGATCAGATGATGTGTATTCATGATTGTAGGTGATGAGTCGACATCACATTGATCGATGATTATTTTGTGGAGAAGATTCTTGAGGAAGTTTAATTGTAGTCAAAATGTGTTTGACTCTTTGGCTCAATTTCATATGTAAATCATTGTATAGGCCAACATGGTCTTGGAATATGTTTTGTGTTTTAAATTTTGGTATTTGGCTCATTGGATTTGAGTGAGATGTTTTGTAATTTCATTTTAGGGTTTAATTAAGGTGGTGGAATTATTAGTTCATTATATAGAGTTTGAAGCTCAATGCAAAGTGTGTTGATCGTGTGTACTGTGCAAGTGTGGAGTAAGGTGCATGTTGCGATCAAGCCAGGGAAGAGTTAAGTATTCTCAGAAGAGATTTTGTGCTTCATTGGATTTGATCAAGAAAAGGTAGTGCTATTTTGCAGATCATTTTTGTTATTTTTCCCTAACAGTTATAACAGTTGAAATCCCCTAACAGGGCAGATCCTAACAAATCTTTATTGTAAATCCTCTAACAAGGTGACACATTATCTTGTGTTATAAGTCCTCTAACAAGGATACTCTTAACAGGGTAAAGGTTCTAACAAGCCTAAGGTAAATATCTTAACTGAGTATCACCTAACAATGTTGTTGTAAACTCCTAACAAGGTTAAGCTCCTCGCAAGGTGTACTTCAGAAGAGTACATTATTTTAGTGGGTGTTAATCCCTACTATGATTATTTTCCTATTTGGGTTTCCATGAGATAAATATTTGTGTCAAATTTGTGAATGATCGTGGATGCTTAAATTTTTTTAATTTACTGTTATTAAGATTAAACTTGTGAATGTTGATTAAAGTTTAAGTGGATGTAAAGGTGGTTGATTTGGTAGATTACCGATTCACCCCCTCTCAGTAATCTGATCTCAGGTCTAACATGATGATGTACTAACACATGTTTGATGCAGGATGTAATGCTTCTATGACATGATTATGCCCATATATTTTTATGAGATGGTACTAACGTGTGATGTAGGATGTATATGCACTTATATTTGATTATGTAGGATATGATGCTCGTTGATATGTGACATGTATGCTTTATGTGATGTATGTGCAGATGTGACATATGATGCATTTGTGGAGTATGCATATGCTTATGGATATGCATGGATTTTATTTATGGATGACGTTCATGATGTATTTATGCATTTGTTGATGTAATGTCTTAATGTAATGAGATGCTTTTATGTGATAAATGGATATCCACATATTTATGTGGCATGTTATTTATATAAGCGATGCAACCTAAATGATATGTAATTTAATGTGCAGCTAATATTTTTAAATGCAATGGATTGTGTGTATGAAATATGATATGTAATGCAATGTGATATAATATGCAATGTTTAAAAATGATTTACATGATACATGCATTTAATATGAATATGCAATCTAAAAATTATTTTAATTGCAAATGAATTAAATGATGGTGTAATTAATGCAATGAATCTAAATGATAATGTAATTACGTATAAAATGTAACCTAGCATGATATAAATGATAATGCAATTAAGATGAAAATGCAATTTATAAATGATTTTAATGATAATGTCATTAATGACTAATGTCTTTAATAAATGAAATGGAAATGGTACTAATGATGTAAATAATGTGCAAACTAAAAGAGTTTAATGATGCAATAAATGAGATGCAAACTAAATGATATTAATAATGCAATAAAAGAATATGCAACTAATACAATATTAAATGATGTACTAAAATGATATGCAAGTAATATGATATTAATAATGTAATAAATGATATGCAACTAATATGACATTAAATGATGTGCAAACTAAACAATATTAAATGATTTAATGAAATGATGCAATTAATATAATATTAAATGATGTAATGAAATGATGCACTTAATGTGATATGTAATGATATAAAAATGATATGCGACTAATATGCTATGCAAGCTAAGTGACAAATGCAACCCAAATGTCATGAGATGAATAATGATAATGTAAACTATACGAACTTTATATGCTATGTGGGAAAATGATAATAATGTAATCTATGTGAATGAAATGCTTTATTAAGATATGAATAAATGAGAGGATGCATTTAACATCTCATGAATGTGATGCAAATGGAAAATGAGTAATGCAATGGGTGTTGTAATGCCACCAGTGCATCGTAAATGCAACTAGGATGAATGACCACTATAGTATGAAAATGAAATGTAATCATGTTTATGGCGGATGAGTATGAAGATGACAATGCTAAGAAATATATGAATGCTCAACAAGACCACTAATACAAGATGTTGGCGGGAATTAGGGGACTGCAGAATGTTTTTTACACTATCCTAGTTAGAGGGATTAGGGAAAAAATAAGGGGATGGGGGATTATTTGAAGCTTGAGAAAGGGGTATTCCAAGATGGAATACCACAATATAGTGAGAACTTATTTTGATGTAGCAATATCAGTGACCTATCGTGGTTACAAGGAATCGAAGGCCTTGTCAAAGTTGTTACATGGGATTGAATCAACAAACATGCAAGGATTGCCCCAACATTTCGCCTAAGTCATAGAAGACTAGGGTGGATATGATGTTGGGGAACCCACAAGAAAATGATATTTACCAAGTGCACCATGCAACCACAAAGGACCACATGTTAAAAATGCAAGGGTCATATCTGACTAACTCGCAAACAAAAAGAGATAAAGACCTTGCCCCGGGTTCTTCCATTCGCAACGCACCATGATATAAAATATTGTGATGATCTTGAGGAGGAAACAAATGAGGAGCGCAAACAAAGATAAAAAAGAACCAAAAAAGAAAATTGAAGACCGAAATGAGTATCCATAGGATGTCTTTTGCCAAACAGACCAACTAATTGACATATGATTTTATGAGGCCTAATATAAGGAAAGATATATCCTACAAGGAACTATTGATGGGGTGGGATTGCAAACTTGTTTTCTGACGACCAAAAGAAGTATCAAGGATACTCAAGATGATGAAAGATCTCTTCGAAGGGACTTATTAAAGCATTGGGCTAGAGGAGCAATGAACCTCGATCACACTTGACATGATGACAAACCTAAAGCGGGGATATGTACACAAGGACCTAAGCAAGGATCGAATTAACACTATCATACAACCGAATGACCAATATATATAACTTGGCATGTACAAAGATCAAGAATTGGGAAAGTAGTACAAGTATCAATGTGCATGTATGATAATGGAACATCCAAGGAATATGGGTTTGTGATCAGGGATTTAGTGGGACTCTTTGGATGGATGGATACAAATAGTATGACCCACTACATGTGACACTTGTTTCCCAGGATTCATCACATATACCTATCCAAGGCACTTGATTTTCAAAATTTTCACAATTGCACGCTTATTTTATCTTTACTTTTTTTCTATCTTCTTCTTTTTGGGGATTTTTATTTTTATTTTAATTTTTAGGACTTTTTATATTTTTTATGGTTTTTTCAGATAAGTAGAGAACACTACATGACTCGGGCATAAAACCTCTTTAAATGAAAGATATTGATGGTATCATTATAAGGTTCCCCTTATGGTATGGATAACTGATATGCCCCTGAGTCAAAACATGTTGTAAGAACATAAGGACCCAACTAGGTAGGTTCAAACTTACCTTTCTTTTCTCTGTCTTACTGTACTTTTTAATTTTCTTTATGGACCATGTCCTCCTCCTAGAATTTTCATGGGAAGATCTTTTTATTGTAGCTTATATTAAGCCTATTTTGGTGTACAACCATGTGAATATATGCTTGTTGCCTTTTATCATCCAACAAATCTGGTTGTGTGAGTCATGTCAGGTGGTAGTCTTTATCAGTGACTAGGTTCTTGAGTGAAATGCATAGGGATGGAAACTCTGTCTCAATTGGTAAGATGACTTTAGAACCATATACAAGGGAGTATGGGATGGTGCTTGTGGGAGTATGGATTGAAGTGTGATAGGCCTAGAGGGAGGGATTAATTTGGAGTACCAGTCATGAATAGAATCGTGGACAACCTTTTTAAGGATTTTCAAAATGGTTTAATTGATTGCCTCAACTTGGTCATTTACTTGGGGGAAATATGGACTAGAGAAGCGGTGGTGTATATGGAATTGTTCACACAAATCATCCATGTGTTGATTTTCAAACGGTGTATCGTGATCTATGATAATATTGGAGGGGATTCAAAAGTGGTGGATGATATGATAGAGGGTGAATATGGAAATTTGGACACCTATAGTGAGAGTCAGCAAAATTGCTTTGACCCACTTTGTGAAGTATTCCGTGGCAGTGATAATGTACTTGTGTATGTCAAATGATAGAGGGGTTATCTTACCAATGAGGCCAAAGCCCCCATATGAGAAGGGCCATGGAGGTGCAACGGGGTGTAGATCTTGTATTATTGCATGGACGATATTTGTGTGTTACTAATATGGTAGATACCTCTTCAAAAAATCACATGCATCATGATCCATAGTAGGCCATTAATACCCCACGGTAAGAATTTTCATGGCTAAGACCATACCACTCGTGTGGGCATTGCAGGTTCTAGCATGAAATTCCTATAATGCCAAGGTGGCCTCATTAGAGTCTAAAAATCTAGAGAGTATGTTGTGATAACCTCGATGATATAGGGTATTAGCTATAAGGGTGTAGTGGGATGATCAACGTATGAGGTTCTCGGGTTGGGTGTTGGTGAGATGAGGGGATATGGTACCATCTTTTAAGTAAGAATGAATGTCATGGTGACATGGGGACTTGGGACCAACCAAGCTGCACACCATTTTAGAATCGTCAGTCTCATAAGCGGGTGTGTGGAGATACTAGACTAAGATACATGTAACTGATTAAATGGTTGACTATATTAAGTTGAAGATAATGCAAGACATTAAATCAGTTAATGGTTTGTATTGTCATTGATGTCAACTTGATATCATATGTATGGTCATATACATAATTCAAAGACTTCAGAGAAATCAATGGAATAAAGGTTATGCTTTTAGCAATGCATAAAAGTCAAGTATTCACTAAGTGACAGACTACACCGACGGAGTGCACACCATCGATAAAGACAAAGATAAAAGTCACAGTGATGCTCGACGAGCAGAAGATAGTATTGCCCGATGAAGTAGGATCAAAGGATGCCTGACGAGCTAAAAATAGTGTTTCCCGATGAGCAAGATCCAATGATGCCCGACGGATGGAGATCCCAAAGCTAACTAAAGTTACACCGACGGAACTGGCAGTTGTCACCGGCGACGAACTGTAGAGTTGACCGACAAAACATAGAGATTAGAAAATGACAAAATATCTAGCTGGCAGAGCTAAAAGATAGACTTAACTAGTTGTTTTAGTTGTTTTATTCAACCACAGTTAAGTAAATGATTTATACAGTTGGCAAGAAGATAACTACGAGATAAATCAGGAGTTAAAGCCACAAATCAATTTGGTTGGATTGTTTTTCATGCCAAAAATCAAGAATCAAGAACCAAGAATTAAGGAACATCATGTCTATATAAGAGACAAGCATAATTCACTTTCAGTGTGGATGAGAAAGCAATTAGATACACGGGGGAGTGAACTGATAGAAGATGCTGAAGAGAAACTAATGAAGGATTAACTTCATACAGTCTTGATCAATCAAGCTGAGAAAGAGCTAAAGAATTCTGTAGACACCGACAAACAGAAAAGCACAGCATCACAGAGCAGAAAGAGTTAAGTAAAAAGGAATTATAATGATACATTGATCAGAAAGATATTGTAAGTAAATAGATTTGAAAATTTGCAATTCAGTTGCATTAGAAATATGTCATTTTGTTTCAGTTTAACCATTGAAGCATTAAGTCTCTTAACAGAGCAGGAATTAAAAGTCTTTTGTAATTGAGGTATATCCTAACAGATTACCAGAAGGTTGACTTATGATAGTAGCACCGGTCTTACCTAAAGCCTATTGACAATCTAAGAAGGAGGTTGATTCAAGGATGGTAGTAAGATTTGCATAAAGCCTATTGACAGTCATGAGACTGATTCAAGGATGGTAGTGTAGATGCCAGATACTTAGTGACAACCTATATATTGAAAATCCTCTAACAAGGTCACACTTAACAGTGTGTTTGTAACCTTTAACAGGGTTGGCTCCTAACAGGGCTCACTTCAGAAGAGTGAAAATTTGGGGTACCAGTCCCAGTGGTTTTTCCCTTAACAGGGTTTCCACGTTAAAATCCTTGTGTTATGTGTGTATGGTTTATTACTTTATTGTTTTACATTCTTCATATGCATTTATGGATTGAGTGGTATACTCTGCATATTTACTGAGTATCGGTAAATACAATTTACTGCTTATTGATTATCAAGGAGAATAAGGACAGACAAAGTAAACCGATAGACAGTTATTTGTTTCAAGTATTTCAAAGGCATACATCTTGTAGGGACTTAATAATTGGAGAAGTACTGATTGGTGGATTAAAGTTTAAATTTGGATAAATTTCTAAGGCCACTGATTCACCCCCCCCCTCTCAGTTATTACTAACAATGGTACCATCTTTTAAGTAAGAATGAATGTCATGGTGGCATGGGGACTTGGGACCAACCAAGTTGCACACCATTTTAGAATCATCAGTCTCATAAGCAGGTGTGTGGAGATACTAGACTAAGAACTCATACTCCACTGCATCATGTGGTACCTTGAGAAGTGAGTTGATGGTGGTCATTGTGTTTGCTACCTTCTTCTGTAATCTAGGGACCTATGTGAACTGCAAGATCTAAAAATATTGTTTCATTTTATCTACCATTTCCTTCTATGGTATTATCTTGTCATCTTTTGTTTGGAATTCATCCATGAGTTGTTTGATCATGAGTTGTGAATGTCCAAACACTTGTATATTTGTTGGTGCCGAGCACCCTCGGCGTATTCTATGATATGATAGTTTTCTCTACATTTTTCAGTTCTAGGTTAAATTTTATTTTAAGAATAAAGGATTGATTCATCAGATCATCCTATTGTAATATCTTGGTCTACTTTGTAATGTTAAGGATCTTAAGGTACTCTATAAACCTTAAGGTCTCCTTAAGCCATTAAAACCATAGATCCTGTCATTTTGATGTGTTTGAACCTTAGTCAAAGGTTATGTCATGTTTAGATTCCACCTAAGTGTTTGGAGTTAGTTGTTTGTCTTTTGCAACATTTCCTAAAAACTGTCAAAGTTGCATAGTTACCGAGCAAGTTGCATAGTTTCCGAGCAAAGTTGCATTGTTGCCAAGCAAAGTTGCTTGTTGCCAAGTGTCAGGTTGTCAACATACTGCCGAGTAACCTGACATAGTGTCATTTGGTATTCCATTGGTTACAACTCATAGAGGGGCAATTGAATCAATGGTATGATGCTATAAAAATGCTCCCTTGGAGAGGAGAGGAAGGAGAGAGAATATATATGTAACAGATATGTACGACTTGATAAGTTTTGAAGGAATATGAACAATTTTATGAGCATTCTAAGTGTGTATAGTGTTGTGTGGTTCCACTAAGAAAAACCAGTAACATATTTTTATGGTGTTGTGAGTTTAATTTTTGTTGCAATTTGTTTCATTCAATTTAGTATTGATTTTAGAAGTTATAAGTGTTTTTGTAAGCGCGGTCCAGAAACCCTCCTATTTTGGGTATGTGCATAAGATGGAGCCCTAACTTGGGATTTCTCTGGTGGATCATTGTGACCACTTGGAAAATGTAATTTAGGGACATTTACTATATGAATTTAGAAGCTCTAGAACTCAAAGTTAGGTCTGTGGTTTTTAAGATCAAGTCCTAGGTCAAATATCCTCATGTATTTGACCAGTCAAGTAAGAAAATGTATGAAAAAATGAATGGACCATCTGATGGGATTCGGTAGGTTGGTGTTTTGGGGTATTTTGGGTTATTTGAATACCCTTGGGTGATTTTATCAACTCTGTGTACCAATCTCTCGATACTTTCTTTACAAACAAAGCCTAATTTGGCCAATTAGGTTCATGTGTCTTGCACGTGTTTAGAGGTGTTGGAGTAGAGTTGGTCTCTATGAATTTTGGGTTTGTTGTAACTTCCTAAAGGGTACCTAATTCTGTAATTTATTTTCCAATTCCCTTTTCAAGAGTAAAAGTTGTCTAAGGAAAGCCACCTAGAAAAGGCTATAAAGATTTCTAAGACAGTATTGGTTTTAACTTATTGCCTCAGTTTTAGCACTTGGGGTTCACTTTGTGGCTTCTTGCAGTGTTAATCTTCCTTAGGTGGTATCAAAGCCACTAAAATAACCTTGGGAGAGACAAGGATGGGAGACAAGACAAAATACTCCCTGGGGGAAGAAGTTCCCTCACGAATAACCAATGTTGAGTTGGCTAAGATTGTCAGAGAACAAGTAGCCAAGAACAAAAGGAGTGAAGAATAAATCAAAAAGTTGAAGAGCCTCCAAGAAGATAAGAGTGGTGAAGGAGACTCTGAAGAAGAATAAGAAGAAGAATAAGAATAGGATATGCAATAGGATGAAAGGAAAGGCATACATGAAGAACAAGCACAATTTCTAGAAGCTCTTGAGAGAGTTGGCAAAAAGGACCCAAAAGTAGATATACCCATGTTTCTTGGGAAGATGAACCCTAAAGAATACATGGATTTGATAGAAGCTTTGAAAAATCACTTTGAATGTGTCCCTAAAAATTATAAAGTTAAGATTTCTATGTCCAAGATGAAAGTTCCAGCTTTGAGTTTGTGGAATTTCCTACAAAATGAAAGGGTTGAAGAAGAGAAGAATCCTATCTCATCATGGAGGAGAATGTTATCAGAAATCAAAAAACAATTTGTACCAAAAGACTATGAAGTTACACTCCACAAAATGTTGCAAAATCTCAGACAGAAGGACCTTGAAGTTAGTAATTATACTGAAGAATTTCATAAGATGACACTAAAGGCCAATATCCTTGAGAGTGAAAAACAAAAGCTTGCAAAGTACCTTAATGGGTTGAAGTTCAACATACAAGATGAAATGATCTTGTTTAATCTAGAACTAATGCACAAATGTTTTCATATGGCACTTAAGATTGAGGAAAATTTGAAGAGGAAAGGAGAACAAAATAATAGAGGTAGAGGCAGATTCAATGGTAGAGGTTCGTATCCAAGAAACCAAGGCAAATCTAACAATCAAGAATTCAAGGGAGAGTCAAGTAATAAAGGTAATTTTAGAGGTAGGAGATAAAATAGTAGGGGAAGATCTGGTGGAAGAGGACCTAGTATTTTCACTAGTAAATGCTTCACTTGTAACCAGGTTGGGCATCAATCTTTTAGGTGTCCTGAAAAGATTGGTACAAACAGACAAGGAGGAGATAAAAGGGCACAATTGACACAAGAAGATGATAATCAGAGTGTGTCCTCTTATCACACCACAAATTCAAGGCCTGTAGCACCTGAACAAGGAGAATACATCATGTTCAACATAACACTCTTGAAGATATCCATCAATAAGGAGCCACCTCAAAGGAAAACTCTTTTCAAAACCTATTTTAAGTTAAATGTCAAGGTGTGTAAAGTTATTGTTGATTCTGGTTCAACTGATAATTTAGTTTCTATAGAAATGATATAAAATCTTGGGTTTTAAAGAATACCACATCCTAATCCATATAAAGTATCTTAGTTAAGTAAGGATCAAAAGACCTTAGTTAATGAACAATGTTGGGTAGATTTTCACATTGGGGAATGTAAGGATAAAGTTTTTTGTCAAGTTGTAGCCATGGATGCTTCTCATATCCTATTAGGGATACCTTGGAAATATGATACTAATGCTCAACATGATGGAAAGAGAAATGTATACACCCTAGTCAAGAATGGTGTAAGTTTCATAATGACACATTTACCAGAGGATAACAAGAATAGAACTGTGACTAATAATGCAATGTTGGTATGTGAAAAGGAGTTCATGAAGGTTCTTAAAGAGGAGAAAAAAACATGTTTTTCCATCATTTTCAAACCTAAAATGGAGTCCCAAAAGAAACCAAAGAATGGAGAACCAAGGAGAGATGTTGGTCCTAGGGAGGTAAAAGAATTACTGAATAAGTATAAGGGCATTTGCAGACAGTAGCACAAATTTTTTTCCACCAAAGAGGGAAATTAGTCATGGTATTGACCTCATCCCTAGATCCACACTACCAACTAAGACTGCCTATAAGTAAACCCCTAAATAGAATGCAGAAGTGTCTAGACAGATTTAAGGATTGTTGGAAAAGGGTTTCATTAGGAAGAGTATTAGTTCCTGTGTTATTCCAGTAGTAGTAGTTTCTAATAAATAAGGTACATGGAGGTTATGCACAGACTCAAGAGCCATCAACAATATTACTATTAGATATAGACTCCCAATTCCAATAATGGAAGACTTAATGGATAGTTTGGGAGGTGCAAGGTACTATTCAAAAATTGACTTGAAGAGTGGCTACCACCAGATCAGAATCAGAGAGAGAGATGAGTGGAAGAAAACTTTAAAGACCAATGAGGGTTTGTTTTAATGGGTTGTTATGAATTTTTGTCTTTCCAATGCACCAAGTACATTCACAAGACCCATGAATGAGGTTCTTCAACCTTTCATTAATCACTTTGTTATTGTATATCTAGATGATATTTTGAATTCTGTTTAAGGTGTACACAACAGTGCCAACTGCTTCTCTCCAATGAACATGTGACACCTTTCCTTCCAGCAACATAGTCCTTCCAACATCTAATATAGTTATATTTCTTCACTCTGCTATCCCATTCTATTGTGGAGTTCTAGGAGATGATGTCTGTCTGTATATTCCATGTTCTTCACAATAGGTATTAAATAAATCTGATGTAAATTCTCCTCCTTTGTCTAATCTCAAACATTTTATCTTCAAACTAGATTCATTCTCAAATTTTGATTTAAATAACTTGAATTTGTCAAATGCTTCAAATTTCTCTCTCAAATATGTAACCCATATCATTTTGGAAAAGTCATCAACAAAAAACATAAAGTACCTTTCACCATAATATGATCTTGTTCTTTTAGGACCACACAGTTCTGTATGCACCAGATCCAACTTCCCTTTCACTGAATAAGATTTTCTTTTAAAATTGCTTCTGGTCTACTTCCCCATAACACACTCTCTACACATAGTTTTAGATGGCTTTGTAATCTTAGGTAGATCTCTTACAACATTATTCATACTTACTTTCACAATGTTATCAAAGTTAACATGACAAAATCTTTTGTGCCATTGCCAACTGTCATCAACCTTCACAATAAAACAAGAAGCTTAAGATGTATTCAATTCAAATACATTCCCTCTAGATTTAGTACTAGATGTGATCAAATCTCTTGATTTACTTTTGATAGAGCATTTCCCATCAATGAATTTCAATTGATAACCTTTGTCCACTAACTGTCCAACACTCAATAGATTATGCTTAAGTCCATCAACAAGTAATACATTGTAATTATTAGTCTTTTCATCCAGAGAAATAAATCCAACTCCAATGATAAGTTTAGGAGTATTGACACCAAATCTAACAACACCACCATCATATCTTTTCAAATTCACAAATTTATTTTTATCTCCAGTCATATGATGTGAACAACCACTGTCTCTAACGCATTCAGATTTCTTTTCAACACGACATACTAAGGCTCTTTCCTCATGTATAGGTTCATCATCTTTTATAGCAACAAATCCAATTTCATCATAATCACCATCATCATAAAAAACACCCTCACTAGCATAATATCATTCCTTGTCTTTAGGATACTTTGATTTGTAAAACTTAGGTTTGTGCTTAGGAACCCTTGTAGGACATCTAGATGCAAAATGACCAATATTCTTACATGAAAAATATTTCAAAGGTAATTTTCCTTCAAATTTACCCTTACCTCTCTTTTCTCTTCTAGCGATCAATGCTACCACTTCATCTAGATTTATTTCTTCCTCATGTATTTGTTCCCATTCCTCAACATAGTTTCCAAGCTCTTCTTTCAGGTTACTACTACTGGTGCTCGCAATTCCAGATAAGGTCCTTTTGTTCTTATGCACACTTTCCTTGAATGCTGACTCAAATTTAGGTAAAGTATCTCCCAATTCTATGGCTTCAAAGGTAGTTATCTTTCCAATCAACATCTCTTAAGTGAAATTAGGCATCAAAGGTATAATCTCCTCTATATCTTGTACTTTGGTTCTATATGCAGGTGTCAAAGATCTAGGAATCTTTGCAATCACTTCTTCCTCACTGTAAGTACCTCCAGAGTTTCTAATGCCAGTAACCACTTCAGTAATTTTATATTCATAAGCCCTAATGTTCTCATCTTCTCTCATTTTCAATGATTCCATCTTTGTCATCCAGTTTTGTAGCTTTTCCTATTTTGTAAACTTATCTCCTTCATACAGTGCCTCCAATATTGTCCAAATATCATGTGCAAAGTCCAAGTCTTTTACTTATGTGAATTCATCTTCAGAAAGTGCGCTAATCAAAGACTCCCTTGCAACCATATTACATGAAATTAATTTATTTTCATCTTCAGTAGATTTCTCCAGTTTGTCCTCAGTCGCTATATTTTCATTCTTCTTTGTGATCATCCAGTAGTCAATTCCCAAACATAGCAAATGTGTTCTCATCTTGTTCTTCCAACTGTCAAAGTTTTCAGGATCAAATTTCAAACTATCCTTCCTCTATTAAGTCATATCTAGTATCACCTCAAGTTGTTAAGATTTCTCTCTAAGGACCAGTAGCTCTGATACCAATTGTTAGGAATAATAGTCCACAAGCACAACTGAGAGGGGGTGAATCAGTTGTGATATAGAATATTAAACTTTAAACTTTATAAACCAAAACTGCAATGTAAATGATAATACAGTAAATGTAAACATAATAACACAATACTTATTATCGAGGAAACCTTTTTAAAGGTAAAACCATAGTTTGAATTAGCACCCACAAATAATGTACTAAGAGTATAGTATCCTTGTTAAAAGATTTAGCCTTGGTAGGATTTTATTACAAAATTACAGTACATAGTCCCTGTTAGGAGACAAACAATGTTAGGAGTCAAGAAAATTAGTAGGCTCACTGCCCAAAGAAGGTTAAAGCCACCCTCAAGGATTCACAATCCGAACAAGTGTATATAGGAATATACAATCCAGTGATCTGTCTGATAGCAACTATCTTTGCTTGGTCAATTCCAATGAAGTATCTTTATCACAAACCCTGCTCTACATCCAGTAGCCAAACAAGCCGCACAAATTACACTTCTCTTAATTTTCAATCTCTACCACATCTTTTCAAAAGAAAAGATCACTCATATATACCCTATTATAATAATTCATTAGGTCAGCCAATTAAGCTTTCCTAATACACAAATAATTAATTAGTTCATCCAATTAGGCTTTCCCAACATACAAATAATTGTTTAACCCCTTGCTAAGATACACACGGTACCTATAACAAGTAAACATCAAATACAATCCATCAATTATTCTCCAAGATCTGCAATCTTCACTCACAATTCATAATACACGCTACATGTCTGAAGTCGACCACCAAATAGGTCTTCTCCAGAATACACTCCACAACTAATGCCACCATCATGCTCATGACAATCAATTAATATCCAATGTTCCTTAATATGTCCTCTGTCATCCAATAAGCTTGCATCACCTGAAATATCTTTGTTTGTAAGATATACCCAAAACATAGAGACCTGCTCTGTCAAGCATTACTGTCACAATCCAGAAACTTGTCTTCACTAAATCATCTGTAACATCATCAATATGCAACATAAAGCCAAGTGACCTTAGGAAAGTAAGGTCAACACACATACTTATTCACATAACCAACTTCGCTCATTCTGAAACATCCGTACAGTGTCCATACACTTCTGTCAGTCAAGTAATGAGTCTGTCCTCTCCACAGAAACATATGTTAACATCAGTGACAAAACATGAATATCAACAACATGAATAGTATCCAAATATGATATCATCCAACAATCTCCCCTTTTGGAATTTATGGCAACATATGGTAAAATACATCAACCCAAAAGTACTCTCTCTCAATACAATCTCCTCGATATCCTCAACACAAATCTCCCCAAAACAGTAGGGATTTTCACATAGAATCTTTCCCCCTTTGGAAAAAATGGCAAAGGGTGCCATAAATCATTTGTAATATTCTATAAGGTGTAGCTTTTTCAAATCTTCATGTCCAATAGCTAGGTGCAAGATCACCCAAATGTGCTCTAGTGTTTTTGCGATCACTCCCCCTGGGGAGTAGATCCATACATCAAGTCCAGAAAATGATATAACTCTAAAAGCCACTGGACTGATGCATATTTGCATCAATTAATTATCACAAGGAGGGGATCTAACCCCAAGCACATTTCTAGATACTCAAAATCATCTTTTGGCAAAGGTTTTGTAAATATATCTGTTATATGTTCCTTTGTGCTAATATATTCAGTTTAATCTCTTTATCTGCTACCTTCTCCCTCAAGAAATGATACTTAATAGAAATGTGTTTAGTCTTTGAATGCATTACATGATTCTTTGACATATTCACTATGCTAGTATTATCACAATGGATAACCACTGGTTCTTCAAAAATTATTCCAATGTCCTTCAACATTTGTTTCATCTAAACAACTTGTGTGCAATTTATTGCAGCAACAACATACTCTGATTCAACAGTAGATTAAGCAATACAGTTCTGCTTCTTGCTTAACCAAGAAACCAACCTTTTCCCAAGGAAACATGCACCACCACTTGTACTTTTTATGTCGTCCACATTACTTATCCAATCAACATTAGTATAAGCCTACACAATAAAGTCATCTATTTTTTCATACCATAATCCATAATTTGTTGTTCCTTTTAAGTATCTAAAAATTATTTTCACAGTAGCAAGATGTGTCTCTTTAGGATCTGTTTGACATCTTGCCACAATTCCAACTGCATTGCTAATATTTGGTCTAGTGTGAGTTAGATATTATAGACCACCAATCATAGATCTGTACTTTGTCTAAAAGACACTTTGAGTCTCATCATTACTAGTCAGCTTGTATCCAATCACCATAGGTGTTCCAACAGGTTTACAATCTTCCATTCCAAATTTCTTCAACATTTCCTTATGATACTTGGTCTTAGATATAAAAATACCATTCTTGCTCTGATTGATTTGCAAACCAAGAAAAAAATTCATTTCACCAATCATTGACATCACAAATTCATTTTCCATTTCTTTAGAGAACTTCTTACTCATCTTATCATTGCCTCCAAAAATGATATCATCGTCAAAAATTTATATGATTAAGATTCCATCTTCATCAGTTCTTAAATATAAATTAATGTCTGCATTACCTTTTCTGAAACCAAGACAAAGTAGATATTTGTCTAGTATTGCATAACATGCTCTCGGTGCTTGTTTCAATCCATACAGTGCTTTCTTCAACTTACAAACCATGTCTTCATCACATGTCAGAGTAAAACCATCAGGTTACTCAATGTATACTTCTTCTTCCAGATCACCATTCAAGAATGTTGATTTCATGTCCATCTGATATACTTTAAAGTCTTTATGTGAAACATAAGCAAGAAATAATCTCACAACTTCCAACCTAGCAACATGAGAAAATGTTTCTTCATAGTCTATGCCTTCTTGTTGTAAATAGTCTTTACACACCAATCTAGCCTTGTTTCTTACCATTGTTCCTTCCGTATCCATCTTATTTCTGAAAACCCATTTAGTTCCTATCACATTTTTCTTCTTAAGTCTTGGAACCAATTCCCAATTATTGTTTTTCTTTATCTGTTCAAGTTCTTCTTCCATAGCATTAGTCCAAGATTCATCTCTACATGCTGTTAGTAAGGTGAATCAGTGGCCTCAAAATTTAATCCTTAAATCAACCCTTTAAACTTATAACCATAAATTATATCTCAAGTTATCTTCTATCTTACAAGATGAATGCCTTGAATAACTTATATCAATTTACTACTTGTTAGATTGCTCTGTTAAACCTTCTTCTGTATGTTCACCGATAAGCAGTCATCTATTTATCAAAATATAGTAAATATGCAGAGTATATCGATAAATCCATAATGAATTATGTAAGATACAAAATAGTAAAGAAATGAATCATACACACATAACACATGGATTTTAACATGGAAACCTTGTTAAGGGAAAAAACCACTGGGACCGGTACCCCAAATTTTTAGTCTTCTGAAGTGAGCCCTGTTTAAGGTTACAAACACACTGTTAGGTGTGACTTTGTTAGAGGATTTTATACATAGAGGTTGTCACTTAGTATCGAGCATCTAATGCTGCCATCCTTGAATCAACCTCTTTCTTAGACTGTCAATAGGCATCGGGCATAACCAATGCTACTTTCATGAATCAACCTTTTTGGTACTCCTTGAGATGTACCTCAATATATAGAAGAATATTAAGCCCTGTTCGGTTAAGAGACTTGATGCTTCAATGGTTAAATTGAAACACTATGACCTGTTCATATTGCAACTTAAATTATAGATTTTTAGATCTATTTAAGTACATTACCTATCTGACCAATGTATCAATTCAATCCTTGTGCTCCACACTTTCTGCTCTGTGATGTTGTGCTCACTGTTCATCGATGTCTATAGATTTCCTTAGCTCTCCCTTATGCTTGTTTGATTAGGACTGCATGAAGTTGTTCTTCATTAGTTTCTCTTCAACATCCTCTTTCTGTTCACTCCCCTTGATCCACTTTTTGAAATGAATTAAGCTCGTCTCTTATATAGACACAATATTCATTGTTTCTTAGTTCTTGATTCTTGGCGTGATAAACAATCCAACCAATTTGATTTAAAGAATAACTCCTGATTTGTCTCATAGATATCTTCTTGCCAACTGTACAAATCAGATTTAAATCAATTACTTATCTCTGGCTTTATCTGGATGATTAAAACAAAGATAAGTATCCGTTAACTCTATCTTTAGCTTCTTGTCAGCTAAGCATTTTTTCATTTTCTGAATTCTCTGTTCTGTTGGTCAATAATTTAGTCAGTCATCGGTGATAACAGACTATTTCATTGATGTGACTTTAGTTCTCATTGGGATCTCCGTCCTTGTCTTTTCTGTCGGGCAACACTAAAATTTTGTCCCTCGGGTTACTCTATGTTTTGCTCGTCGGGAAACACTGTAACTTTGCTCATCGGTAATTCTGTGTATTTCTTTGTTGGGAAACACTGTGACTTTGTTCTTTTTACTCTGACCGTCAGGTGCACTGCATTGGTGTATGCAGTCACTTAGTGAATACTTGACTTGTATGAATTACTGATTAGCATAACGTTGATTCATGAGTTCTTTGAAGTCTTTGGCAGTATCTCCATGACCATACATATTATATCAAGTCGACATCAATGACAATACAATATATTGACTGATTTAATGCCTTGCATGATCATCAACTTAACATCTTCAAAAAATTAATTAGTTACATGTCATCAATCTATCCCTTTGGAATTGATGGCAACATACTACATTATCATACTACACTATTGCTAATACAATATGAAATATATAGTTTCATCAAGATTTCCTAATGTAACTATTACAAATGTCTGGTTTTTGGTAAGCTCAAGTAGCTTGACTTGATTCTTGCAGGCTTTCTATCTGTCTTCAATCCCTTCACTAGATGAATGTAGAATCTTTTTTTCTCTGATTTGATGTGTTCTCCTTTTGTGTCAAACTCTCTCCCTTTAACTTTTCTCCTTTCTTTTGATGTTTTTTGTTTCTCTTGTCAACAACTCTCCCTTTGTATCAACAACTCTCTCTTTTTATAATATTTCCATACAATCTCTCTCCCTAAGGATATAATCTCTCCCTATTGGAGTAATGTGATAATGGATAATCTCTCTCCCTTTCCAAAAGGATGTGATAATATGGATAATCTCTCTCCCTTTGACAACAATGCCAAACAAATATCTCACAAATATTTGTCATTAATGTCAAGCAATCTTTTCTCTTCATCCATAATATATTCCTTGAATTTCCCTTATCCATCAACAATACAATAATATGCTCTGGTGCTTGGTGATGATATATACCTGTCTGTATATAGATGTAGCTTTGAAGTTCATCTCTTTGCTTGCATCAACATGAACGATATTCTGATAATATGTAGGCTGATTCAACCTTCTAGTCAGCTTAATGACCAGTAGACAAGTGTTTGACCCCTAGTCTCTTTCTCAAGTACTTAAATGCATCCTTGGGCAGTGGTTTGGTGAAGATATCGGCCAATTGTTCCTTTGATTTCACATACTCAAGTGTCACCTCCTTTGCTTGAACTTGTTCTCTCAAATAATGATACTTGATGGAAATGTGTTTAGTCTTAGCATGCATGACTGGATTCTTGGAAATGTTTATTGCACTGGTGTTATCA
>MU224428.1:1380392-1446820 GCA_018584345.1 Thuja plicata | reverse complement strand
TAGCATGCATGACTGGATTCTTGGAAATGTTTATTGCACTGGTGTTATCACAATAGATAATTACTAGTTCTAGGATCTTCATATGCATACCTTCCAGTAACTATTTGATCCATGCAATATTTGAACAGTTTGCAACAACATCAACATACTCGGCTTCTGCACTAGCCTGAGAGATGCATCCTTGCTTTTTTCTAATCCATGTGACAAGTCTGTCACTCATAAAGAATTCTCCTCCATTTGTGCTCTTCCAGTCATCAAGATTTCCAGCCCAATCGGCGTCGGTAAAAACCTTAAGTTCAAATTTGCCTTCTCTTTTGTACCATAAGCCATATTCCTTGTTATTCTTTAGATATCTTAGAATTCTTTTCACAGTAGTCATATGTGACTCTCTGGGATTAGCAGAAAATCTAGCAACTATTCATACTGCATGTGCAATATCTGGTCTAGTATGTACAACATACATGAGTTTTCCAATCATTGATTTGTACAAAGTCTGATTTACCTCTGATGACTTGTACTCCTTTGTCAGTTTGCATCCAGTTGCCATCGGTGTTCCAACTAGTTTGGATTCTTCCATCTTGAATATTTTAAGTACTTCTTTGATGTATTTGGATTGTGTAATGAAAATACCTTCTCCTTGTTGCATGATTTGCAAACCAAAAAAGAAATTGATCTCTCCAAACATAGACATCTCAAACTCTTTGCTCATTTCATTTAAAAATGATTTGCATAGCATATCATTGCCTCCAAATATGATGTCGTCAACAAATATCTCAGCAATCAAAGTTTTAGCTTCAGTCTCTTCCTTTAAATAAAGATTACTGTTTTCACTAGTTCTTACAAATCCATTACTTTTAAGATAGGAATTAAGTCTTTCATACTAGGCTTGGGATGCTTGTTTTAGTCCATACAGGGCTTTGTGAAGCCTACATACCATGTCCTTCTTGTCTGGATCAACAAACCCTTCTGTCCGTTCACTGTATACCTCTTCTTCAAGTATTCCATTCAGGAATGAAGACTTGACATCCATTTGATATACCTTGAATCCTTTATATGCAACATAAGCAAGTAATATTCTTACTCCTTCTAGCCTAGAAATGGGTGCAAAGGTTTCTCCATAGTCAATTCCTTCTTCTTGTGCATACCCCTTGCATACTAGTCTTGCTTTATTTCTTGTGACTTCTCCATTCTCATTTAGCTTATTCCTGAATATCCATTTTGTACCAATGACATTATTGTCATCTGGTCTTGGTACAAGTGTCCATGTCTTTTTTCTCTCTATCTTTTCAATCTCCTCATTGATAGCACTAATCCATTCATCATTATCTAGTGCAGCATTGACAGATTTGGGCTCATAATCACAAATAAGACATCTTGTATTTAGAGACTTAATTCTAGTTCTCATACTAGCCTTTTTATCTCCTATGATCTGGTCCCGTGGGTGGTTCCTTCTGACATATCTAGCAAGTACAGGTACCTCTCTTTGTCTATCAACTTGATCATCATTTTTTTCTTCATTCTGTTCTTCATCAATTTGTGCATCATCTTGAGCAATATTCTGATCGTCGATATTTGTAGCTTGATGCTCGGGTGCAATGATCTGTTTCTCGGGAGCTCTACATTTTTGGTAGGGTAGAGTGTCTAGTTCCTCATTATAAGTGAACTTATTGTAGTTCTTTGGTTCTTTAGTGCTTTCTTCTTCATTCTTCTCTGCAAATTCATCTATCTTTACATTTTCACTTTCAACAATTTTGTTAGAGGCTTTGTTTAGACATTTATAAGCCTTTCTCTTGGTAGAATACCCTATAAAAATTCCTTCATCACTCTTGGAGTCAAGTTTTCCATTTCTATCATCTTTTAAGATATAACATTGATTGCCAAAATTTTTGAAATAACTTACATTGGGTGTGTGTCCATACCATAGCTCATAGGGTGTCTTTTTGGTGTCTTTCTTCAATTGTACTTTGTTCAATGTGTAAATAGTAGTATTGACAGCTTCCCTCCAGAAGATTTGGGTGATGCCTTTCTCTATCATTAGTGTCCTTGCACAATCAACTATGGATCTGTTCCTTCTTTCAACAATTCCATTCTGCTGTGGTGTTCTCGGTGCAGAGACCTATCTTTTGATTCCATGCTCATTAAAAAAGTTAGTGAATTCATTTGAAATAAATTCCCCTCCTCTATCTGACCTTAAGCATTTTATCTCCTTACCACTTTTCTTCTCAACCATTTCTTTGTACCATTTAAACATATTAAATGCTTTTGATTTATCTTTTAGAAACATGACTGTCATCATTCTAGAGTAATCATCAACAAAGAGAATAAAATATTTATCTCCATAATAACTCTTTGTCCTCATAGGTCCACATAAATCACTATGGACTAATTCTAGAATTGCATCAGATGTATGAGTTTTTCTTTTAAAACTAGACTTTGTCATTTTACTTTTTTGAAAATTCTTACACATGATGTTGTAGGGCTTGGTCATCGTCGGTAAGCCTCTAACATTTATCTTTTTGCTAATCTTTATCATATTGCTAGAATTCACATGACACAATCTTTTGTGCCACAACCATATGTCTTCATTTGTAGCAATCAAATAAGTGGAGTCAGTATCATTCAGATGGAATAAGTTACCTTTTGTCTGCTCATCGGTACCAATCAGATTTCCAGATTTATTGAAGATCTTTACCTTCTTATTTTCAAATGCTACTTTGTGACCTAAATTATTCAACTAAGAAACACTTAATAAATTATTATTCAATCCATTTACCTAATAAGCATTTTCACATTTTATCTGGTTATTCAACATTATGGTTCTTCTACCTTTAAATGGACAAGGTGTGTCATTACCCATTCTTACTGAACCACCTTTGTAGTATTCAAAAGTCTCAAACTTTTGCTTATCACCAGTCATATGGTGAGTGCAGCCACTATCTATGATCCAAACATCATTTTTGCTAACCTTAGATATGAGAGCTATTTCTACATACCTTTCTTCATCATCTTCTGAATCATCCTTTACAGCCACAAACACCATCTTGATGTCTTCATTAGATTCAGTGTCAGTATCATCATCTTTGCATTTTGGTAGGTAATTGGACTTTTTTCCTTTGTCCTTATAGTCTCAGGTATCTCTTCTTTCTGATTTTCGGTAGCTTCTGTAATCACCTCTGTCAGACTTGTTTTCAAATGATCTGTCATTACTTCTGTCATCTTTTCTTCTGTTAGTACATCTTGCAGCAAAGTGTCAAATGTCTTTGCAATTAAAAAAAAACAAGTGGTAATTTACCTTTGTATTTACCTTTGCCTCTCTACATTCTTCTAGCCATAAGTGCTTCAATTTCATCAAGGTCATCTTCTTCACTTTCACTGTCACTATCTTTTCTTATAGTATTTTTATGACTTGATTTACTTATTCTCACAGAAGATTTGAATGCAGGCTCTATATTTGGTAAGACACTATTATCAAAGTTATTCATCTCAAATGAAATCAGTCTTCCAATCAAACTATCTAGAGTAACATTTCTATTTTCTACTGCTCTCATTTCTTGAATAGTAGATACTCTAATAGCATAAGTAGGCAGTAATGTTCTTGGAATTTTACTTACCACTCTATTTTCTTCTAGTCCACCTCCAACTCCTCAGATAGAATTGACTACCTCTTTGATTCTTGTGTTGTATCGAGTGATGTTTTCACCTTCTTTCATTTTGAGATCATCAAACTTTCCTCTAAGGCTTTCTACCTTGGCTCTCAAAACATTTTTGTCACCACCATGTATAAGCTTCAATTTGTCCCACATCTTCTTTGTCATTTTTCATTCTTTGACATCTTCAAATCCAGCATCAAAGAGTGAGGAAGCAAGCTCTATCATCATGTCGTTGTCTTCATGCTTCTCTCTCATTTGTTCAACTGTTGGTGCTCTTGTGGAAAACACATATTCAGTTTCCAAGTATTGAGTAACATCATTACCAATACTTGATAAGTGGAGTCTTATTCTGCTCTGCCATGAAGCAAAATTGTCTTTGTTCAACTTGGGCACATCTCATCCGTTCATCTTGTAATATTTAGCTTAGGTCTTGAAACCTTCCTTTCTAAGCACACAATATATGATACCAATTGTTAGTAATAACTGGGGGGGGGGGGGGGGGGGGGGAANGGGGGTGAATTAGTGGCCTCAAAATTTAATCCTTAAATCAACCCTTTAAAATTATAACCACAAATTATATCTCATGTTATCTTCTGTCCTACAAGATGAATGCCTTGAATAACTTATATCAATTTACTGCTTGTCGGATTGCTCTGTTAAACCTTCTTCTGTATGTTCACCGATAAGCAATCATCTATTTACCGAAACACAGTAAACATGCAGAGTATACCGATAAATCCATAATGAATTATGTAAGATACAAAACAATAAAGAAATGAATCATACACACATAACACGTGGATTTTAACATGGAAACCCTGTTAAGGGAAAAAACCACTGGGACCAGTACCCCAAATTTTCACTCTTTTGAAGTGAGCCATGTTAGGATCCAACCCTATTAAAGGTTACAAACACACTGTTAGGTGTGACCTTGTTAGAGGATTTTATACATAGAGGTTGTCACTTAGTATTGGGCATCTAATGCTGCCATCCTTGAATCAACCTCTTTCTTAGACTGTCAATAGGCATCAGGCATATCCAATGCTATATTCATGAATCAACCTTTTTGGCACTCCTTGAGATGTACCTCAATATATAGAAGAGTGTTAAGTCCTACTCGGTTAAGAGACTTGATGCTTCAATGGTTAAACTGAACCATTATGACTTGTTCATATTTCAACTTAAATTACAAATTTTCAAATCTATTTAAGTGCGTTACCTCTCTGAACAATGTATCAATTCGATCCTTGTGCTCCACATTTCAGATCTGTGATGCTGTGCTCATTGTTCATCGGTGTCTACAGAATTCCTTAGCTCTCCCTTCAGCTTGTTTGATCAGGACTGCATGAAGTTGTTCTTCATCAATTTCTCTTCAGGATCCTCTTTCTATTCACTCCCCTTGATCCAATTTTTAAAATTAATTAAGCTTGTCTCTTATATAGACATAATATTTATTGTTTCTTGGTTCTTGATTCTTGGTGTGATAAACAATCCAGCCAATTTGATTTAAAGCATAACTCCTGATTTGTCTTGCAGATATCTTTTTGCCAACTGTACAAATCATCTTTAAATCAATTACTTATCTCCAACTTTATCTGGATGATTAAAACAAAGATAAGTATTCGTTAACTCTATCTTTAGCTTCTTGCCAGCTAAGCATTTTATCATTTTCTGAATTCTCTGTTCTATCGGTCAATACTTCAGTTAGTCATTGGTGATAACTGACTATTCCATTGGTGTGACTTTAGTTGTCATTGGGATCTTTGTCCTTGTCTTTTTTGTCAGGCAACACTGAAATTCTGTCCGTCGGGTTACTCTGTGTTTTGCTCATCGAGCAACATTGTAACTCTGCTCGTTGGTAATTCTGTGTATTTCTTTGTCAGGCAACATTGTGACTTTGTTCTTTTTACTTTGACCATCGGGTGCACTCCATTGGTGTATGTAGTCACTTAGTGAATACTTGACTTGTTTGCATTACTGATTATAATAGCCTTGATTCATGAGTTCTTTGAAGTCTTTGGCAGTATCTCCATGACCATACAAATTATATCAAGTTGACTTCAATGACAATATAATACATTGACTAATTTAATGCCTTGCATAATCATCAACTTAATAATTGAGAGGGGGGGGGGGTGAATCAGTGGCCTCAAAATTTAATCCTTAAATCAACCCTTTAAACTTATAACCACAAATTATATCTCAAGTTATCATCAATGACAATACAATACATTGACTAATTTAATTCCTTGCATGATCATCAACTTAACATCTTCAAACATTTAATCAGTTACATGTCATCACATGCTTCATCAGTATTTTTCGGTTCAACTTGAGAAATCAAACAAATTTCATCTCTAACTCTAGATCTAATCATCATACCTTTACTTGCATCGCCAAAAATTTGACCTTCAGGATGGTTCTTCTTAGCATACCTCATAGTCTTAGGAGTCATAGTCTTAGGAGTCTTAGTAACCTCAATTGATTCATCTTCAATTTCATTTGCAATCATCAAAGGTTCTTCAGGTTCATCAATGACCTCTTTCATCTCTATAATCTGACGACAGTCATATATTCTTTCCTGAATCTGAAAATTTTCATCTATCCTCACATTGGCACTTTCAATCAACTTCCTCAATCTCAGATTGAAAACTTTATATGCTTTACTCTTAGTAGAATAACCAATAAAAATTCCTTTATCACTTCTAGCATCAAACTTCCCTATCTCATCATCTCTTTCGATATAACATTTACTTCCAAATATTCTGAAATATTTTACAGTAGGTGTATGATCAAACCATAATTCATAAGGAGTCTTACTTGTACCTTCTTTGATCTAAATTCTATTTAAGGTGTACATAGAAGTGCTAACTGCTTCTCTCTAATGAACATGTGACATATTTCCTTCCAGCGACATAGTCCTTGCATCATCTAATATAGTTCTATTTCTTTGCTCTGCTATCCCATTATGTTGTGGGGTTCTCGGAGCTAATGTATGTCTGTATATTCCATGTTCTTCATAGTAGGTATTAAATAAATATGATGTAAATTCTCCTCCTCTGTATGATCTCAAACATTTTATCTTCAAACTAGATTTATTCTCAACTTTTGCTTTAAATAACTTGAATTTGTCAAATGCTTCAGATTTCTCTCTCAAATATGTAACCCACATCATTATGGAAAATTCATCAACAAAATGTATAAAGTACCTTTCACCATAATATGATCTTGTTCTTGTAGGACCACACAGATCTGTATGCACTAGATCCAACTTCCCTTTCACTGAATAAGATTTTCTTTTAAAACTACTTTTGGTCTGCTTCCCCATAACACTCTCTCTACACCTAGTGTTATATGGCTTTATAATCTTAGGTAGATCTCTTACAACATTATTCATACTTTCTTTCACAATGTTATCAAAGTTAACATGACAAAATCTTCTGTGCCACAACCAACTATAATCAACCTTTGCAATAAAACAAGAAGCTCAAGATGTATTCAATTCAAATACACTACGTCTAGATTTAGTACCAAATGCAATCAAATCTCCTGATTTACTTTTGATAGAGCATTTCCCATCAATGAATTTCAATTAATAAACTCTATCCACTAACTATCCAATACTCAATAGATTATGCTTAAGTCCATCAACAAGTAATTCATTGTCAGTATTAGTCTTTTCATCTAGAGAAATAGATCCAACTCCAATGATAAGTTTAGGAGTATTGTCACCAAATCTAACAACACCACCATCATATCTTTTCAAATTCACAAATTTATATTTATCTCCAGTCATATGATGTGACCAACCACTGTCTATAACCCATTCATATTTATTTTCAACACAAGATACTAAGGCTCTTTCCTCATGTATAGGTTCATCATCTTTTCTAGCAATAAATCTAATTTCATCATAATCACCATCATCATTAGAAACACCCTCACTAGCATAATAACATTCATTGTATTTTGGATACTTTGATTTGTAAAACTTAGGTTTGTGCTTAGGAACCCTTGTAGGACATCTAGATGCAAAATGACCAATCTTATTACATGAAAAACATTTCAAAGGTAATTTGCCTTCAAATTTACCCTTACCTCTCTTTTCTCTTCTAGGGATCAATGCTACCACTTCATCTAGCTTTTCTTCTTATTCATGTATATGTTCCCATTCCTCAACATAGTCTCCAAGCTCTTCTTTCAGGTTACTACTGGTGCTTGCAATTCCAGATAAGGTCTTTTTGTTCTTATGCACAGTTTCCTTGAATGCTGACTCAACTTTAGGTAAAGTATCTCCCAATTCTGTGGCTTCAAAGGTAGTTAGCTTTCCAATCAACATCTCTTTAGTGAAGTTCGGTGCCGAAGGTATAATCTCCTCTATAGCTTGTACTTTGGTTCTATATGCACATGTCAAAGATCTAAGAATCTTCACAATCACTTCTTCCTCACTATAAGTACCTCTAGAGTTTTTAATGCCAGTAACCACTTCAGTAATTTTCTATCCATAAGCCCTAATGTTCTCATCTTCTCTCAATTTCAATGATTCTATCTTTGTCTTCCAGTTTTGTAGCTTTTCCTATTTTGTAAACTTATCTCCTTCATACAGTGCCTCCAATCTTGTCCAAATCTCATGTGCAGAGTCTAAGTCTTTTACTTATGTGGATTCATCTTCAGAAAGTGTGTTGATCAAAGATTCCCTTGCAACCATATTACATGAAAATAGTTTATTTTCATCTTCAGTAGCTTTCTACATTTCATCCTCAATCGCTATCTTTTCATTCTTCTTTATGATCATCTAGTAGTCAATTCCCAAACATAAAAATGTGTTCTCATCTAGTTCTTCCAACTGTCAAAGTTTTTAGGATAAAATTTAGGACTATCCTTCCTGTGGTAAGTCATCTTTAGGACCCCCTCAAGCTGTTAAGCTTTCTCTCTAAGGACCAGTAGCTCTGATACCAATTTTTAGGAATAACATTCCACAAGCACAACTTGGGGGGGGGGGAGGGTGAATTAGTTGTGATATAGAATATTAAACTTTAAACTTTAAAAACCAAAAGTGCAATGTAAATGATAATACAATAAATGCCAACGTAATAACACAATACTTGTTGTCGAGGAAACCCTGTTAAAGGTAAAACCCCGGTGGGAATTAGCACCCAAAAATTAATGTACTGAGAGTATAGTATCCCTGTTAAAAGATTTAGCCTTGGTAGGATATTATTACAACATTATAGTACACAACCCCTGTTAGGAGACAAACCTTGTTAGGAGTCAATAAAAGTAGTAGGCTCACTGCCCAGGCACACTTCCCAAAAAGGTTAAATCCACCCTCAAGGATTCACAATCCGAACAAGTGTATATAGGAATATACAGTCCAATGAACTGTCTGATAGAAACTATCTTTGCTTGATTAGTTCTAATGAATTATCTTTATCACAAACTCTACTCTACATCCAACAGCCAAACAAGCATCACATCTTACACTTCTCTTCATTTTCAATCTCTACCACATCTTTTCAAAAGAAAAGATCACTCATATATACCCTATTACAATAATTCATTAGGTCGGCCAATTAAGCTTTTCTAATACACAAATAATTAATTAGGTCGGCCAATTAGGCTTTCCGAATATACAAATAATTGTTTAACCCCTTGCTAAGATACACATGGTACCTATAACAAGTAAATATCAAATACAATCCATTAGTTATTCTCCAAGATCCACAATCTTCACTCACAATTCATAATACACGCTACATGTCTGAAGTCGGCCACCAAATAGGTCTTCTCCAGAATACATGCCACAACTGATGTCACCAACATGATCATGACAATCGATCAATATAAAATGTTCCTCAATATTTCCTTTGTCATCTAGTAAGCTTGCATCATGTGAAATATCTTCGTCTGTAAGATATACCCAAAACACATAGACCTGCTCTGTCAAGCATTACTGTCACAGTCCAGAAACCAGTCTTCACTAAATCATCTGTAACATCATAAATATGAAACATAAAGCCAAGAAACCTTAGGATTAAGGTCAACACACATCATTCTTCTACCAGTCAAGTAACTAGTTTGTCCTCTCCACAGAAACATATGTTGACATCAGTGACAAAACATGAATATCAACAACATGAATAATATCTGAATATGATATCATCCAACAAGACTAGCTATCTTTTATAGAAAATCCATTAATAATTTTAGAGGGGTTAGTGAACCAATGATTGATACCATAAAGGGAGGTATGAAATGTCACTTTGTTTGGAATGATGATGTACATATATTTTGAGTATTTGAAAATAAGGGTTGCACAACAACCTATACTGGTCCTTCCTGATTTCCATAAGATTTTCACAATAGAGTGTGATGCAAGCAAGAGAGCTATTGGTGGTGTCTTGAGCCAAGAGAGTAAACCTATGACATTCTTTAGTGAGAAACTCAATGAGGCAAAGCAAAAGTATTCTACTTATGATTTAGAGTTATATGCTATGGTTCACTCTTTAAGAAAATGGAGACATTACTTAATATCACAAGAGTTTTTTGTTTATACTGACAATCATGCCTTGAGTTTTCTAAATAGACATGAAAAATTGAATCAAAGGCACTTGAAATGGATGGAATATCTCCAAGCTTTCACCTTCACCATTAAGAACAAGAAAGGAGTAGCTAATAAAGTTGTTGATGCTCTTAGTAGGATGAATCTACTTATTCAAGAAATCCAATTGGAAAGTGTGGTAATTCCTACTTTGAAAGATATGTACTTAGAAGATGAAGACTTTAAGGAAGCCTTTCAAGTTTGCAAGAAATTAAGGGACATGTATCATACTGATTTCTCAAAGTTTATCATTCAAGAAGGGTTATTGTTTAAGGGAAGTCAATTGTATATACCTCTATGTTTAATGAGGGAAAATATTATTAAAGAAAAACATTGTGGGATCTTGTTAGGGAACTTTGGGATAGATAAGACCCTTGATTTAGTGAAAAGGTTCTATTTTTGGCCTAAAATGTAGTCAGATATCAGAAGGTTTGTGGAAAGTTGTTTGATCTATCAGAGGGCTAAAGGCCATACCTCAAATTCAGGCTTGTTACACCACTTCTCATCCCTACTAAGCCTTGGGATTCAGTTAACATAGATTTTGTTTTAGGACTACCAAAGACCAAGACTAGTTATGATAGTGTGTATGTGGTTGTTGACAAATTTTCAAAGCTGGCTCACTTCATCCCTTTCAAAACCATTCATGATGCTTCTCACACATTAGGGTTGTTATTAAAAGAGGTTGTCATACTTCCTTGTCTACACTTGTCCATCATTTAAGACAGAGATCCAAAGTTTTTAGGACACTTTTGGAGGACACTTTGGAAGAAACTTGGTACAACTTTGTCACTGTCATCTTCTTACCATCCTCAATCAAATGGTCAAAATGAAGTCATCAACATGTCTCTTGGGAATTTACTAAGATGTCTCACATAGGAAGATGGCACCACATGGGATATAATATTAGCTCAAGCATAATTTTCCTATGATGATTCAGTGAACAGAAGCACTGGTTTAACCCCTTTCCAAATTGTGTATGGTAACCATCCTAGGGGTAAGGTCATGAAGGACATTAATGAACAAGTCTAAGATAAGTTGAAACATACATCCACTAAATACAAATAATGTGCAGATAAAAATAGAATGGATTTACAGTTTGAAGTTGGAGATATGGTGATGATTCATCTCATGAAGGAAAGGTTACATAAGGAGAAATACACTAAGTTAATGATGAAGAAGTTAGGTCCTTGCAAAATTCTCAATAAATGTGGAAACAATGCCTACAAGATTGATCTACCTCCTAGTGTTGGTTTATCTCCTATCTTCAACATTTTTTACATCTATGCTTTCAAAGGTACTATTGATAATGTCTCTATTATAGGAGATCATGATCCAAACTCAGAGAAATTACTCCAGGACTTACCCAAGCCACTTGCTCTAGAGATAGAGTACATTGTTGACAAGAGAGTGGCTAACCAAATGAGAAGGAAAACTTACTATGAGTTTCTAGTCAAATGGAAAAACCAACCACTGGAAGATACTTCATGGCTGACACCTGAAGCCATTGAAAATACTGGACTCAGAGTTGCATACATACCTACTCAAGAGACTTGAGTTTCTTTTTTCAAGAGGAGTATGGTGTCGAGCACCCTTGACGTATTCTGTGATAGGATACTTTTCTTTACATTTTCAATTCTAGGTTAAATTTTTTTTTAAGAATAAATTATTGATTCATTGGATCATCCTATTGTAAGATATTTATCTACTTTGTAAGGTTAATGGTCTTAAGGTACTCTATAATCTTAAGGTCTCCTTAAGCCATTAAAACCAGAGATATGTCATTTTGATGTTTTTTAACCTTAGTCCAAGGTTATGTCATGTTTAGATTCCCCCTAAGTGTTTGGAGTTAGTTGTTTTTATTTTGCAACATTTCCTGAAAACTGTCAAAGTCACATAGTTACCGATCAAGTTGCATAGTTGCCAAGAAAAGTTGCATTGTTGTTGAGCAAAGTTGCTTGTTGCTGAGTGTCAGGTTGTCAACATACTTTTAAGTAACTTGACACAGTGTCATTTGGTATTCCATCAGTTATAACTCATAGAGGGGCAGTTGAATTGATGGTATGATTCTATAAAAATGCTCCCTTGGAGAGGAGAGGAAGGAGAGAGAAGATAAATATGTACGACTTGATAAGTTTTGAAGGAATATGAACAATTATCTCAACATTCCAAGTGTGTACGGCATTGTGTGGTTCCAATAAGAAAAAAGAGTAACATATTTTTATGTTGTTGTGAGTTTACTTTCTCTTGCAATTTGTTTCATTCAATTTAGTATTGATTTGTAAAAGTTAGAAGTGTTTTTGTAAGCGCAGTCTAGAAACCCTCCTATTTTGGGTCTGTGCATAAGATGGAGCCATAACTTGGGATTCATCTAGTGGATCCTCATGACCACTTGGAAAATTAAAGTTAGTAACATATACCATAGGACTTCAGAAGCTCGGGAACTCAAAGTTAGGTTTGTAGTTTTTAAGTTCAAGCCCTAGGTCAAATATCCTCATGTATTTGACCAGTCAAGTAAGAAAATATATGAACAAATGAATGGATTGTCTGATGGGACTTTGTAGGTTGGTTTTTTGGGGTATTTTGGGTTATTTTAACACTCCTAGGTGATTTTATCAACTATGTGTACCCATCTCTCAATACTTTCTTTACAAACCAAGCCAATTTGGCCAATTAGGTATGTGTGTCTTGCAGGTGTTCAGAGGTGCTGGAGTAGAGTTGGTCTGTATGAAATTTGGGTTTGTTGTAACTTCCTAAAGGGTACCTAATTATGTAATTTATTTTCCAAGTCCCTTTTCAAGAGTAAAATTTGTCTTAGGAAAACCACCTAGAAAAGGCTACAAGGATTTCTAGGATAGTATTGGTTTTAACTTGTTGCCTTAGTTTGAGCATTTGGGTTGACTTTGTGGATTCTTGCATCATTTCTCTGCATCATTTGTGATACTCCATTAGAATTTTATTTTAATTCCTAAGATGAGAGCCTCATATTGCACGATGTTGTTCGTACATGGGAAGCAAAGCTTGAATATCATAGGTATATAATCACCTTGAGGGGTGACGAAAAGAATCCCTACACATGATCCATGAGTTGTGTAGGAGCCATCAAAATATAACTTCCATGTAGGTTTTTCTTTGACTAATAATAGGTTTTCATCTAGGAATTCCATGACCAGGGGGTATGTGATACCAATGATGCTTCGTCCAACTAATCTACAATGACTTGTCCTTTGATTATCTTCCTATTGACAGATTGGATATCAAACTCTCTAGAGCATAAACCATTTAGCCATACATCACATGAGAATAGTGGGAGAGAGAAGATATTTGAGTGGGTTTATCTTGGATATGATCTTAAATATGTGTCTCAACATATAGTGTCAAACTTTTGATTGGTACATACAATTACAAGACATGATTTCTTCATAGGTGAATAATTAAGCTCATAGCCCATGAGTGCGTGGCTTATGTAGTAGATGCCTTGTTCCTTTATGTTGTCATCCCGTTGAACAAGAAGATCCCCAATGTTGTGTATTAGTTGATATGTACAATATGAGGGGCCTTCTGAGATTAGGTGGCACAAGGATTTTCTAGATATTATTTGATATGTTCAAAACCTCTCTGATAGTGAGGGTCCCATTTGAATGTTGTTTCCTTGCATAGTAGATGAGTGAATGGTTGACATTTATCAATGAGTTGTGAGATGAACCTATGAACCAATTGAAGCTTTCCTTGTAGGCTATGTAGCTACTTGAGAGTTCTTGGGGGAGACATTTCCATTATGGCCTTGACCTTCTTGGCATATATCTCTATGCCCCATCTTGATACTATGAAACCTAAATGTTTTCCATGTTTTATCTGAACATGCACTTCTTTGGATTTAGTTTCAACCCATACTTGTGAATCTGGTCAAATATGCATTCAAGGACCTCGAGGTGGTCTACTCTTATTTTGGACTTTCCCAAAATGTCATCTATGTAGTCTTATAGGATTTTATGGATCATGTCATGGAAGATGACAGTCATGACCCTTTGATACGTGGCTCATGCATTCTTTAGACTGGAAGGCATGAAATTGTAGTAGAAGGTACCCCATTGGGTTGTGAATGTTATCTTGTGTTGGCCTTATTTTGCAATGCGTATTTGATTGTAGCCATAGAAACCATCCATGAATGATAGCATCTCATGTTTGGATGTGAGGTCCACTAGCTTCTCAATGTTTGGTAAGGGAAAGTCATCTTTGGGACAAGCTTTGTTAAGATTCCTCAAGTCTGTTCATATTCTAATGTCACCTGTATGTTTAGACATGGGTGCCATGTTGGAGATCCACTTTGAATAATCAATGGAATGAATGAATTTGGCCTGTAGCAATTTTTTCTAACTTTAATTTAACTAATAGAGCCACTTTAGGATGCATTTTTAGTAGCTTTTGTTTGACTGGTTTGGCATTCGGGTCTACTAAAATATTATGAACCACCAAGGTGTGGTCTAGCCCAGGTATGTGAGCATAAGACCATGTAAATTTGATAGTGTCCTCATGGATTAGTGTTGTGACATCCATCTCTGAGGCTTCTGATAATGAGGTTGCAATGTAGGCGATTCATAGACACTCTTATGTTCCCAGATTGACAGGCTTTGTCTCATCAATTAAGATGGATGATTATTTTGGACAATAATCATGGATGAGTGGAAGAGGAAAGTCCTCATACTCTATCACATTAGAGAGGTTTTCACCAAAGGATATGTCCTTTATTTTTGATTTTTTGGAGTCAAGAAGTGCCCGAGAGGGGTTTTCACTAGGAGACCCATGTTTTTCTTTTTGGATTTTCCTTTTTGAGTCAAGAAGTATGCCTTGGGGTCCAATTTGTAAACATTTGTTGATTCATTCCCCAAGTCTTGTTGTCATTTTGTTGCTCCCATGAATCTTAGGAGTGTGTCCTCACTCTGAAATACATCGATGTGGGTGATTTTTGGTTGGTCTGAGTCTATGAGTTCGAGATGTACAAGTGGTAGGTAAATGGAGTTAATGGATATTTGACGAAGGATTGAGTCACCTAGGAAGGCTTTATCACTAAGTAATCATCATAGGATCTCTTGAATTCCTCTTCAGGGATGTTTTCAACCTTTATGATTTTTCCCTTAATATTAAGAAAGGTACACTTAGTCACATTGATTCGCCCAATCGAGGCGTGATCAAATATAAGACCTTGGTGTTTTGTTCGGTGAGCGGGCTCAAGGGGATCCCTAATTTCATGTTCTACACAACCTAGTCTAGCACCTTGGTAATCTTATTTCTCAATAGCTAATCTATGTGATTTGGGATATTTCTCCTTCAAGTAATCAAGGAGTTTGTTGTTATGGGGTGGAGCCTCTTGGTATAACCATTTGTTTATGTTTGTCTCTATCTCCTCTTCATTGAAGTTTCCAATGGATAGGAGCATTGAGGACCCAATTTGCTTTGGTTGGGGTTCCTTCTACTTTGTTTGACCTTGATGGGATGGGAGCCCTTGGATATGAGGTTCGAGGAGTAATGCCCCACTATAAATGTATATGACAGAGTGTATTCCCCATAGCCTCTATTGTTGATCTTGAAGGTAGAAAGAGTGGATGAAAGTATGGTCTCAGTATCAGTGTGAGAATGGGAAGAACTGGCGATAAAGGTATCAATGTCAATTCCAGGACAATTATTTAAATGTGGTAATGACACCTCCAATGCAAAAAAATATGTGAAAGCCTAGGGATTACCATGGATGGTGACTTCAATTCCTTTATGAGGGAATTTGATGCATTGATGGAATGTGGAAGGGATGAATGCATGTTGTGGATTCATTTGTGACTAAGGAGGATGTTATATGGAAGGTCAAGATCAACAACATGGAATATTGTGTCTTGTATTCCTAGGCCCACCTTAATGGGTAATGAAATGGTACCTTTAGAGGTACATTCTAATTTTTGATATCCTTTTATATTGATGACCTCCTATGTGATATCATCTTCAATGTACCCACTTATTGTTAGGAAACTTGCATACAACCATATGACAATTTCCACATAACCTAGAATAGATCTTATGCAAATAAATACTTAGAATCCACATGTAAGAGAATAGACAACACACCCAAAAAATGTGCACAAGATATACCCTGGGAAAATCCTCACGAGGGAAAAAACCTAGCCTCCAAAATCATCCATCACCATGTATCATTAAGCAAAATACCATTGCAATACAACCATGGAAGCCTTCAAAGCCCTAGCCACAACTAAGCATTCCATGTGAACAAGCATGAATCCACGCATATCATGACATGCTTCAAACCTTCACAAATGTTACCTTTGGATAACCTATCTAACCTCAACAACTACCCTTGTGCCTGCTTTTATAGAAACAAGCTCCCACAAAACCACCAAGTGGTATTACATAAACCATGTGATAGCTAACCCCATTGACCCACATTCAATATTAGGTACTTTATTTACTTTATTTCCCCAATATTAAATAAGTACATCAAATAATATCATAATGTTACAATACAACTCATAAAGAATATTCCATGGGAATCTATGCATGTTGCACGCCCATCTAGGTGCAACATTTACATAATAAAATGAAATAATAAAATATTAAACATTATTATGTAAGGTGTACAACACCATTTTCTCAAAACTTATCTTATGAACTTTAAGGTATATAGATTTAGGGCCAATTCATTATCTATCAGACTCATTTGACGACAAAGTTGTGGACCATGAAGGCAATACAGAGAGGGGTTATGATCTGGCTCGACGGACGTCATGTTGAAGGGTTTGAATGAGAGGCCACATGATGTAGATAGGTCGCCCACAAGGGCTTGGAATTGTATGGGATCAATGTCATTAGGGACACATGAATCTCGTAGGGCCTTGGCGAGGATCTCTCAATGGACGGGTGATGTGCGAAGGATGTCTAAGATGGATATTTGGGAAGGTGTATTGCCAAGGTGTTATAGAATATTTTATTATGCCTATGTGGAGGAATATATAGTGGTATAATTAACAATGTATAATATTCCTCATCATGTAGTAGTCGCACATTAAGGATCCATTCCTTTGACACAGATAATGCCAATAGAGGGCTGAACATGGGTGATGCAACTGACAATGTTGTCATAGTTGATATAGGTGCTTGTATAGTATTTTCCATCACCATGATCACCTTGTTTTATTTTCCCTTAGTTTTGGGACTGTTGGTTCATGTTGGCGGGGCCTTATCCCATGTTTTGGTTCAAAAACACATTTTGATATATTCAAAGATTGACATTAGACGAAGCTTGTGTTGGAGGTTAAATTGTGATATTCTTGCGATCTATGAGATCCTAGATGTAATGCTTCAACCTCATGCACTTTATGGTAGCATGTCCTTTGACATGGTGATAATCACAGTACTCATTTTCCTTTTACCATGTGGGCTTAGGAGTAGAACCATTGAATGGTTGAGTCTGTGGATAAATAATTAGATTTTCCTTATCCATTCTATGAAAGATAACGTCCAATGGACCACCCAAAGGGGTGAATTTGTGCTTTTGACTATTCTGGATGTAGGGTTTGGGTTTTCCCTAGGGGAAAAAGGTGGCATTCATTTGATTGGCCACTGGCTGATAGATAGGGAGTGGTGGCTTGGTGCCAGCAATGACAACCTACACATGTTTTGTGTTAGTATCCCTATCACCAACAATATTCCTATTCATATTCCAATAGTGAGGATGGTCATTACTAGGTCTGTCATTATGTGTTTCCTTGTAATGCTTAATGATGCCTTTGTCCTATAGATCTCTTTCAATATCTGACCCTTTCTCTCAAGTGTCTTTGTACACATGGATGCAATTCATGCACATGTAGTGGACCATTTTGGGATGCATATTATCAATGAATATCTTGGCCAAGTGATTCTTAGGGGGTTTGTATGGTAGTCGACTGGATAGGGTCTTCCACCTTTGGAGGTACTCATCGAGGCTTTCACCACCCTTCTATTTTTCATTGCAGAGGTCAATGAGAGAAAGTTCATTCTCTACACTATGTGCATATTGCGACACAAATTGTTTTGACAATTCTGCAAACGTGTTGACTGTGTTGTATGGGATATAATAGAACCATTCTAGAGCATCCCCCCTAGACTATTAGGAAAATGACACATGAAAAATTTGTCATTGTAGGAAACATCTTAATAGGCCATGTAAAATTCCTTGACATGGCTGACTTGGTCACCTTTCCCCTTATATTTGTCAAACTTGGGTGTCTCAAAGGTCTTAGGGAAAGGGACTGTTGTGATAATTTGATCAAAAGGATAAGGATAAACATCCTCACATTTGAAGGTTTTGTATTTTATCTTGGCATAAAAATCCTTAAGAGTGTTCTTCATTTCCTCCCACTCAAGATTGATAGGCGGTGGCATGGGTATTCTCATCAAGTTAGGTCCAGGTGCCTGGGATAGGTCAGATGGCATCAGGGAGTAAGATAGATTTTGGAAGGAATAGAATGGTGTGTAGTTAGGGGATTGGACAATGGGTGGCAGTGTTTTTTTCCAGCTAGTCTTGGGTGTGGTATTGATATTGTAGTGGTAGAAAGGTTTGTTGAGCGAGGTAGGTATGTTGAAGGTGCAAGTTTTGTTGGTAGAGAGGTGGTTGTTGCTAAGATGATTGGTAGGCGGTACAAGCATAGGGTTGGCTTATATAGGTTGAATGTGCACTAGTGACACTATAGGATGGGTAGGTGTCTTGCATGTTCATGCCTCCAAGAGGTGGGTCAAGTTAATTTATGCAAGAAAATGGGCTAGTTTGATGTAGTGCCAATATGGTTTGAGCAATAGCGGATGAAGGCATAACCCATTAGTTAACAAATGTGAGTGCTACTACAATGGGTTGTTGTGGTCAGGGAGGAGTTATAAATTATGTGGTGGTAAAAGGGTTAATGAAGTGTGATTATTCTTGGGTATTGTGAGCTTGTAATAGGGCCTCGCTTGGTGCCATGTAGATGACAAAGTTGCTTAGGATGCATGGGGACCTACATGACTTGACTAGTTTGGGTTACTTTCTACACAAAGATTGCATGAGAAATGGATGTAACTTTCTATATTTGGGTGGTTTGTTGGGCTTGAGATGTGGAGGTACCTTGTGAAAGGATGGAGAGTATGGTGGTGAGTGTAGGAGCTTGAGGCAATAATGGCTGATTGAAGGCCCTTGTGAGTGACATACATGTGGTTAATTGTTGTTATGGTGGAGGAGGTAAAAGCGGTAATGATGCCTACATGGAAACTTACTGTGTGATTTCTTGTTGAGTCGTGGCTTGCTGGGTAGCGGGCTATTGTGTGATTTCTTGTTGGGTAGTAGCCTACTAGGTGGTTGTTTTTTGGGTGGCTACTTGCTAGGTGGTGTCTCTTTGTGTGAGTACTTGTTATGTGATTTCTTGCTAGGTGGATAGGGTAGCAACTTGTTGTGATGGTTGCAACATGGATGATGTAATGGGTTGGTGGGTGAAGTTCCTACAATTGAAAAAGGAGTTTGGTATGCCATGGTGTGCACTATGTATTGGGTTGTTTTAGGTTGATTGGATTGCGATAGGGATACAAATAGATGGGTGGATGTCATCCCAGGATCTGAGAGTTGTTTCACAATAAAATTCCATGTGTTGACCAAGACATGAAAAGGGGGTGTTGGGTTGAATGACATGAGTTTAGGTGGTATTTAAGTGCCTTCATACACCTATGATAGAGTCACGATGTTGACCTATGATTTCACTAACCATGGTTGAATTTCCTAGTTGGTTAATGAAGGATTCCATGGTGCTTGTTGTGGGGATCTCATCCTAGTTGGCTTGAATTTCCTCAGGTTGGACTTGATTGCGAGGGTAAAAGGTGACAATAGCTCATGTAGTATATGGACTACGGCCAAATGAGGAACCAACAACAAGATTAGGATCCATGTCCTTTCTCTTCTTTGAACACATATATGGTGACATGAAATGAATGGCCTATGATATTGGAGTTGATGAAAAACTATCAACCCTACAACTCCCAAGAATCACCTGCATGCAAACACCTGTCACAAAAAGAGAGAAGCAAAAGCTATGGAGGCCAAAAATAAGATATTTATGGAAGAGGAAACATACTCAATTGATTCAATAATACTGGAATGGAATTAAAAAAGAGATCAGTCCTTATAAAGGAGATCAAACACCAAAACGTGGAGAAACCTAGGTTGTATGAATAATTAATAAAAGAATTAATTATAACATGCCTAAAGTTTAGCTTAAGTAAACTAGAGATAAAAATGTGACTTAATAATTAAATAAATAATGATTTAATTAATAAGTGAATTAGGTGTCTTAATAATAAAATTAATACTGATTTAATTAATAAGTGAAAATACCTTTTTACTCTAACACCCCCCCTTAAGATAAACTTAGGGAGAAGCTAAAAACCTAGAAACAACTACTGAAAGCAGGAAAGGGGTCTCGACAACAAGGCCTGATCAGGTACCCAAGAAAAAAAAATATCTATAAAGAGGAGAAAAAGGAGAAAACCCCTCTTTGAAAAGAAATGATGACTAGTGAAGGACTGAAGAAGACTCAAACTAGATAATGTCCCAGAATAATATGAACAAAGGAAGAACATGTAGAACACCTCTGAAGCATGAAGCTGCAAACACTATCAAAGAATAACTGTTGGAACCTCCACTGTAATAGAACATGATCAGGTAGAGAAGACTATAAACAAAGCCTGAAGAGCTGATTAATCAAAGATAGAAGGATGCCTCCAAAATAAGAACGAAAGAGTGTCCATATGGTAAATAATCCATCTCATCAAAATGCATAGGTACCCATCCACTGCATCCGCCTAGTATGTAGTAACAAATAATAAATACATAGATCACTCCATCGAACCAAGGAAGCATTAGAATCAACATGAGATTCCCCCATAATGTTGAGCATAGAGAGGTATGGTAGGTACAATGAATTAGACTGCCAAGAATAAATGCATGATGAAGAACCATGAACATAGAAAGTGAAAAAGAAAGTACAAACACATATAAAGGATGGTGTCCTGGAAGGATCACTCTCTTGACCCACATCATGAGGCTAATATCATGGAAGGAACACTCACTTGACAAAGTTAAAACAAAACCCCCTATGACACTTTATAATATAGTGTGAATACAAATAGACACGAAAAAGTCCAAGATCCCAAGCATGCATCAGATAACACTTTATCCGAGTGCATTTGTAAAAAAAAGAAATGTGATATAAATAGATGTCTACAATATCTAAGAATGACAGAAAGCTATATAAACATGAATAAAAGCTAAAAAGAAGTCATCCCATGCACGAAAATGATCCCAAGACCTGAAACATCCAAGATATCCACTAGATTGCAAAAATGCAAAAAAATGAATAAAAAAATACCTGGAGTGGAATCTGGGCGTGAGACCCGTGAAATAAGATAGAGCATTGAATCAACTTTCCAACACCATGTGGTAGTTGAAAACAAGAGTCTGAATGAGCAAGATATTGCTCCCGGAGTACAAAAATGAACCCTAACTTTGACTAGAAAAAATAGCTGCAAGATGGAAAAATCAGGAAACCAAACCTTAAAAATCAGGTTGGTCTTGGAAACAGATTTCTGATGATATCTTGTTTGGTGAAAAATGCCTCTGTTTTCTCAAGATACAAAGACCGAAGACTGCTCTAAGACAAGAAGAACCCAAGAAACCCCTAAATTTTTCATGCGAAAAAAATTCCAAAAAGGGTGGTGTGAATTTCGTGGTGGCATGGAAACCGAGCCGGTGTGAAAACTGATGCATTTTTTTACTTCGAAAAGAGTGCGAAGGTCGTGCATGAAAAAAGAGGGCCCAAATTTTAACTGTGTCCAAATTGGATGTGCCTTGAAAATAGGGGTTTTTAGGCCTTCCAGACGCAAATATGGTGTTAGTTTCTGCCCAAAGTGCTCCAAAAAATAACTCCCCCCAAATCCACCAAAATCTGAGACAAAAACCTCTCAAAAACACAAATCTAATGAACAAGGAGAAATCTCTCATGAAGAGAATAGGGGTGTGAAGATCTGGAGCTCTGATACCCTATTGGAGTTGATGAAAACTCAACCCTACAACTCCCAATAATCATCTGCATGCAAACACTTGTCACAGGAAGAGAGAAGCAAAAACTATGGAGGCTAGAAACAATAGATCTGTGAAAGAGGAAACATCCTCAATTGATTTAATAATAATGGAATGGAATTATATAAGAGATTAATCCTTATAAAGGAAATCGAACACCAAAAGGTGGAGAAACCTAGGTTGCATGAATAATTAATAAAAGAATTAATTATAACATGTCTAAAGTTTAGCTTAAGCAAACTATAGATAAAAGGGCATCTTAATAATTAAATCAATAATGATTTAATTAATAAGTGAAAATACCTTTTTACTCTAACATAGGATGCATGAATGATTATGGATGCAAGCGAATCTAAAATAAGTCAAAAAGATGCCTAAGGATGGGTGATGGTGATGATGAAAGATGTGAAGGTGTCCTAAGGTCTAAAGGATGACTTGGTGTCAAAAATTAATGAGTTGATACCTAGTACAAATCCAGATGGATGTGGTAGTAAACCTAGGATAGACTTATGGTCTTTAGTAGATGGGATTGTTAGTGTAAACTAACCTCTAGGTCTAGATGATGAGGCCACAAGGATAAAAAATGAGCTACCCTATACAATGCTTAGAAAAAGGGTGAAGTTATAAGATGGGTTTGATTAAGATATAGGTATGAGACAACTCAAAGGTATTACACCAAGTGGGGGATTATTTTGATGGGGTTTCTTTGGGTTGTATTTGACTTTGGTTTGATTTGATTTAGGGTTTATTTGAGGACGATGGTTGGAATGATGATCTAAAGACTAAGGGTGATCCTAAAATGCAATGGTTAAAGGATGAAGGAAGACTCGATGAGAGCCTCAATAGAAGATATGGAAGGATAGGTTTATGACTCTCTAGTATTGACTGTAAGTAGTGCCAATGAAGTCACAGTTCACACAATAATTGATATAGTTTACGACCTTATTGTTGAAATGCATCATTTAATATTGCTCAAGTTGGTAGGAACACTCTTGGGTAGCTTTCATAACACGTTGTTTCTACTTGACAAAATGGTTGACTTCTTTCTTTTCTTTATACGCAAGGGGTCGTTGGACTTTGACTTTCTTATGTTCCCTATGTCAGACATTGTCTCAAAAACTTGTCAACAAGAAAAACCTATGTGTACATGGCAAAAAACTTGGTGATAATGATGAGGTTTTGACAAGTTTAGGTCTATCAATTTAGGTAGTGACTACTCTAAGTATACCTTACATTGACTTTTGACATAGTTTTTGACTTTTTGGAGATTATTCAAGCAATCCTGTAAGAGAAAAATTAATCGTGTGGGAGTAACACCATTTTGACTCTATTTTGAATATTTTTGGAAAAAGGCTTGTTGTAAACCCTTTGTTTGTGAATGTTCAAAATATGTTTTCACTTGGCCAAATTGCAACGAATACAAGTCACACACACTTTAGCCCGAGGTTAATGACTTTAATATAATGTTTATAGGATCACATACATGGAATAAATTTTGAACTTGATACACCCGACCCTCATGCTCCGTGTCCCCCTTTAGAAAATAGGTAATCCGATGCGGAGATGAATAAAAAATTATATACTTAAATGTGTCTTCAAGGCATGGGTGATTAGGGGATCTCCTTGTGGGGGTTTGCTCAAATTTTAGTGATGAAATCCAAAAGCCTTCACACCTCACGACTAGGGGTGTACATATGGTTAGTAACTTTAGAGGATGACATAATTCTCTTGCACTACAAACAATTATACCAAGGCAAAAAGGTGTCTTCTGGATTAAGGCTCATAGTAAGGTTTTGTGGTATCCCCCCAAATGGTTTGTACGTGTGTGAGACACTTAAGCCCCTAGTTGACCATGTTGGCTACTAAGAAACTCTTCACCTAATCCAGACTATCATCAACACACATCACCCAAGCTCAGAGGGATAAGACTAGAGTTTTCTTAGAGTCTTTTTTATATACCCGTCAGATTATTTCCCACTTTGAGGTCGTCCTTTTAAGGGGAAGTTCTCCCTCCAAACAAGCCTCTCTAAAAAAGAAACTTCGAGTGTTAGCAACACTTTTCTCTTGCACCAATGATCACAAGAGCCAGTGGGAGAGGATAGTGTGTGTTGCAAGTGGGACCACTCTACACTTGGGCAAGTGCACCAATCACTTAAAGAACGATGTTAATTAACCTTTCAAGTTAGGCAATATTCTGAGAAAATTTAAAAAGAAAAAAACATGATTTGTTTTTTTTAAGCACCAAAGGAAATGTAGATTGCTTTGTTCAATTTTAAACACCAAAGTAAAGTAAATATTGCCTTGTTCAGTTTTAACCTTGTATATTTTAAGTGCTCCAAATTAAATTGTGAGGTTGAACTTGTTCAATTTTAACCTTTGTATATTTTAAGCACCAAAACTAAATGTGAAATGTGATGTGTTGCATACAAGGTTAATTTTAGAGCACCAAACATAAATGTGGGTTCATTTTTAATTTTAAAAAGTTTAAGCAGCAATATTGTCGATTCTACCTATGTTCCCATTGATCGTACTCACATTCTTATTGACCTACACAAACACCAAAAACACCAACTATTAAAAAATGATCCCGCTAGAACATGAAGCATTCCCACAGGTCTGTCAGTAAAATCAAAAACTAAATAAAATAGAATAGACATGTGTTATACCTGATCTTATCAATTGCATTCATGCTGGTCAAATTGTCATTCCCACCAATCAAAGGTGATCTTTCCAAGTCAAACAACGATCCCACTAAGTCAAACAATGATCTCATCGAGTTAGATTTTTTTTTAAAATAATGAATAGAGAAGAATTTTTTTTGTTTTGCCTCATGAATTACACTTTAGCGTTCCTATTGGTTTAAACAATATTTTTGTGAGTCTGTGACAAAAGGGGAAAAGACAGAGAAGGGAAACTAAGGGGTGTAGATAGGTCATAAAGGGCTAGTTGGTGGGTTTGCATTCCCACCAGTTTAGCAAGTGATACCACCAGTTGAGAAAGTGATCCCGTCAGTTCTCTATTTTTGAGCTATGAAAATTTTGAGACCACTGTCGGGAGCACAATTCTACCTTCTTGCTGATTCTAACTTGAAAACACCAAAAAACCTTGCAAAAACCACTAAAATGACAATAAACGTTAGCTTTTGGGGTTAGTTTGCAACAAAAAAAACTATAAAGAAATTACCCGTGAAGTGGGTCCCACTGGGCATGCCAAAATATATGAGGTAAAAATAAATGTTCAAGAAATAATGAAATAAACTTTAAAGCATTCAAACAACTAAGAACAACTTAACATATATATTATACATAAAGAAAGCAATGTAAAAACCAATAGATGCAAACCTCAACACTCCAAGAAGCTCCCTTTGATACATAGTTGTGTCCAAAATGGTTGATGTTTTCTCAATTCTCAAGCTTCAAAGATATAAATGTGGAGATATTTGGGCATGATAAGGTTATGGTTTCTTTCTTTAGAATCTCAAATAACTATTCTAACAATATGACGAAGGTAGATGATTTGTGAAGGATTGAAGGCTCAATTTATATGCTTGAGGAAGGATAAATGGACAGTCAAGAACAATTGGTGAGGAAGGGCCGAGATGTATCCAAGAGAGAGCACACAGATTGCACTTTCTCAAATGCATAACATGATGAAAAGTGTCACCATGTGAGGGATTAAAAGGACATTGGGGGTTGGGGAAGATATGCCATAAAGTCATATCTTGTCTCAAATCCCAAAGGTCAATCCTTGAGGAATGTGACCATTTTGGTAAATGGGAGGGATTTTGGAGAAGTGTGAAGAAGGAATAAATTTTTCCTAGGAGGGGACAAATGTGGAAGAATATAGTTGGGGGTGTAAGAGCATTTAAGTTTAACAAGGGGAGAGGGAATTGAGATTGGAATTGATGAGACAAGAGGTTGACTTTGGTTTGGGTTTGGATTTATCAATCCATGTGATTAGGATTGTGCAAATGTTTAGGATGGGATTAGGCTTAGGCTTGGGTTAAGGTTAATTAGTGGGTAAGTGGGAGGAGAGAGAATGAGTGGATGGTTAATTAGTTAAACAATGGTGTTTAACTAATTGAGGGTGGATTAGTATGTGCACAAGGTTTGGTTGAGTTAGAACCTTAAGTTAGGTGGTTTAGAAGATGGTTAGGTAGGGGTTAAAGTTAGGAGCCATGTGCTCAAATGAATTAAGTGTATTTATTTAATTTTTAATAGAGGAAAATGGGGTAAATGAATAAATTAAAATAAATAGGAATATTTTTTTAAATAATAGAATAAGGGGTTTAATTAGCCAAATAGCCATAGGTTGCTTATTTAATTAATTATACAGTATTTACTTAATTAATTAATTATGCTATATTTAATTAATTAATTAATTGTAAGGCTGATATAGGTTAATTAGATAATAAATATTTAATTATTAATGCCTACAAGATAACTAAATTTGATTACAGTTTTAAAGGATAGAATTATTGAACCAATCTTGGACGAGGATATTGCTTTTCTTCAAAAATGGAAGATAAAAGGGAATTTTAGGAAGCAGGATACCAAAATTACCAGAGCTAATGCTTGGTGGGATTGCCCACCTAGGGGGTGGATGAAAGTCAACTTTGATGGGGCCTCGAAAGGCAACCCAGGGGTGGCGGGTTGTGGGATTGTCATTAGGGATGAGAACGGGGTTTGTAAGGGTATCAAAGCTGTCCCTATTGGTTTTCAGACCAACCATCTTGCTAAGGCCACTGTTGCCCTTCATGAATTCATCATGGCTAAGGAAAAAGGATGCAAGAAAGTTTGGATTGAAGGTGACTCTCAACATTGTTAAATGCTTGAATTCTCTTACCCCTGCTTCATGGTTAATTTACAATATTATGCAAAAGGCTAAAGCCTTAATTCATTCTTTTGATAATTGTATGGTGGCACATAACTACCAGGAAACCAATGGGGTGGCTGATTGGGCTGCCAACATGGATTATAAAATGGAGGCGGTGACTAATGGGGAGGTGATGTTGACACGGTAGCTCAAGTGCAGTTAATGATGAATAATGACCATTTGCAAAGTAATAAAAAAAGCGATCATAAATGGTAAGTTTTAATTATTGGTTTATGGCGGAAGTGACTTGTCATCATTACCAGCTAAGGAGAACGTACTTAGTGGTAATTATTAGATCGAAGTGGCACATTTTATGGGTGCACTTCTTTTTTATGAAAGAGAGGCGGGATATTTCAAACAACATTTGCAAAGTCATCGAAAGAGAAAATAATCTGAACCAGAGAGAAGATATGGGAGGTAACAAGAAGTGTGTGGAACCTGCAAATTGTGATGAATGGCATGAAAGGGAAGATGTGTGGAAAAATTTGGTGGAGGGAGGTTTGGCAGTTTTATTAGAGAGGCTTCATGGGCACAACTCCACTATCACAAGAATCTTCTCGAAGACCTGGAAAAATGGGAAGGTCATGGTCAGCAACCAGTATATGGAAGTCACCGAGGAGGTTATTGCAGAGGTGACTGGTATGGGGATAGAAGGGCTTAAATTTTACAAAGATAGGCTTATCTTAGACAAGGCATGGGAGAAGTTTCCTAAGGAAGATAAGGAAAGAGCTTGGCTGGTGAAGGTGGGCACCTCTTATCATGACCCTATGCATATTTCCAGACCCTAGAGATATGTTTTGTTCGTGCTCATCAGCTACATCACTTTGGATGGTAGATTCACTAGGGCCTATGGCCACCACTTCATGCTTCTTAACCACTTCAGACACAAAATAAAGGTTATTTTTCCATTCTACCTGCTCAACTCGCTTGATTTCACCATTACTAGCATGTAGATTAAACCTAAGGAGGATCACGTCTCACACCAGGGGCTTATGGTGTTAGTTTATGAAGTTCTTAAGTCCAAGAAGGTGGAGAGACCTCCAGTTAAAAGGACACAGAAAGATGAGGAAGACATGGAAGGAGATGAGGAGGAAATTATGTATGAAGAAGATATAGAGGATGAGGGAGAGGAGAAAAAAGGGTATAAAACCCCTAAGAAGGGAATAAAAAAGGGGTCTTCTTCCTCAAAAAGCCTGAAAAAACCCACATCAAAATCTTAGATACTGAGAAGGATACAGAGGATGAGAGCTCTAAGGACAGTGACAAAAAAAAGAAAAAGGGTAAAATTAACCCTAAGGCTAAGAAGATGACTCTAGCAAAGGAAATAGAGACTGAAAAGGAGACCGAGGATGAAGATATGGGGACTAAACCCAAAACTGGGCTTAAGAAAAGAAAGAGGGGAGATATTAAAACCCGCAAAGGGAAAAACCCCAACAAGAAGAAAATCATCCTTTCCTCAGATGAGGAGGAAGATAAGGAGAAGGATGAGGGTAAGATGATACTAACCCCACTAAGAGCACAGAGAATAAAGAGCAGAAGGAGGAATAAATGGTGAAGGAGGATTCTAGGAAGGGCCTTAAAAATAAAAACATTGGGAAGGAGGAAACCCATCACAATGACGACACATGTAATAATTTTGAACCTGAGGATTTATACCATGGTAAAGTGTGCATTACTGATTTTGCTAGTCTAATTAGCAAAATGTTAGGAGATAATGTTGACTTGAAGAATCAAATTGAGGGTATGAGGGGGAAATGAATATTTTAAAATGTGTTGGTATTGGGGAGAAATCTTTTGCTGAGTGTCTGGGGGAAATGAAAGAGGTTGTAGGAAATTCAGAAGCATAGGTTGATTTGGTGAAAAAAGTCAACAATCTAGAAAAGAAGTTCAAGGATTTTGAGGACAGAGCTGCTGAAGATGACAATGTAAGGCAGATAAAGAACCTGAAAGCCAAGGTGGACAAGCTGGAGGACACAGTTTGTAAGATTGGGGATCAATCTCTGAAGAGTCTAAAAGCTTATACAGGGTAGGCCAAGAGCTTAATGGAGAAGTTGGAGTAGGATACTGGCGATAAGGATAGCCATGCTGTCAAGGATCTGGTTGGCCCAGGAACTCGCACTAGGGATAGCACCAAAAAGGCGAGCCCAAGGGAGGAAAAAGAGAAGGACAAAGGTGACCTCAAAAATACTATCAATCAGATGGAGGTTATGGTGGTTCAGGCCTAGGAAATGGTTGATGGCATGTAGCCGTCTTTTCCTAGGCCCTCCCCTTTTTTGTGTTGTCCCTATTTATTATGTTTATCTTTGGGACTATTGCTAGCTAGTCTGTCTGCTGGATTTTTTTGTAGGTTGTCTTTTTTTGGTGCCTCAGCACAGTTGTTACTGTACTTTCTCTGAATATTTTTATAACTCTGTTTAAAGGTTTTGGGTCCTTGTAAAACCTATTTTTACTTAATCAGAACTAAATCTGATTACAAAATTAGTTATCAAATTTAAGTGTCTACAGTATGTAAGTGTGCGTGTGTGTGTGTATATGTATATATATGTATGTATATATATGTATGTATGTATATGTATATATGTGTGTGTGTGTATATATATGTATGTATGTATATATATGTATGTATGTATAGGTGTATATGTATGTATATATATATGTGTGTGTGTGTGTAGAATTAAAAGTTAATTAAGATGTATAGAACTAGAAATAAGGTGCATAGAGGAACAAGAGACAACAAGTTGAGATAAAATGCTTGGAAATTAAGGGATAATTATTATAATACTTTAGGCACTAAGAGTGGGTGAATCACTGCATAGTGAAATTTCAACAATCTTAAAAAATAAATGATACCAAGTCTCATAGCACACACACACACACACACACACACACACACACACACACACACACACACACACACACACCCACACACACAGAGAGAGAGAGAGAGANAACACACACACACACACACACACACACACACACACACACACACACACACACACACACACACCCACACACACAGAGAGAGAGAGAGAGAGAGAGAGAGAGAGAGAGATAAGCTCAAATGCCTAGACCTTAAGGGATAATTGTTAGAATACTTTAGGCACTGAGAAGAGGGGGGTGTGAATCAATACACAATGAAATTTCAACAATCTTAAAAAAAAAATGATACCAAGTCTCATAGAGGTACGTTTCTTTACAACCATTATTATCAATATTGATTTGAAAACAACACAACAAATGAATATAAGAGACAAGACACATAACACAGGTATTTTGAGTGGAAAACCCTTAAAAGGTAAAACCACTATGCAAATAAATCTTATTAAGACCTCATTAGTCAAAATATCATTGATTACAACATGTCTCGCTAACATACATTTGTCTTGTAGACATACATTTGTCTCACTGCCATATATTTGTCTCACTGACAATGAAAGCACCAACTCCTACTTGTGAATCACGAGCACCAACTCTAATAAAGATAAAAAAGATTAAGTAAATACAGAGGACTATTATGCTTTCTATACAAATCAATTCACATGAAATATTCAAAAACCAAAAACTTTATATTGGTTCTTGTCAATACATTAAAACCCTTGTAAAATATGATTACCCTCTAAACTTTTATCAAGTCTGCAAAAGAGTAAAGTAAGCATTCAATCTTTACTAGATCAAAATATACTAGATCTTGTCATTAAAAACATGAGACACTAGAGACCATTCCTTTTGTAATAATGTTTCAATCATTAAGAAAATATTTTAAACTTTTTCATTATCTCCACAAAAGCCTACATCTATGTGTGTGTTTACTGCATATAATTTTTTAGCACATCGTCATCATCTTAACTCTTATCCACACACTATTTAAATTCCCAACTCCTTTATTTGAAAGGTGTTATTGTCTCTAACTGATATTGTCCATTCAACCTCTTTTAGGACTATTAATTGTTAGACTGTGTCCATTCAACTTATGTATTTATTATTACAAAAATTATTACGACTAACTATTTTAAAACTATTATAATACCATGATAGAAAAATGCACGTCAAAGTGTATACCACATAAACTAACCATTGAATGATTTTGCGACTTCAAATATGAGCCATTGATATTATAACTCACACATGTTAATGATTTAACCTTCACTATCAATGTAGCCTGTGACACTTAATTACAAATGATAGCCTATTCAAAGTGGTTACCAAGATGAGGGGTTGGTTCAAAACAATGACTGAAACACCTTTCAATTGGTCTCCTTAAGTGAAATGATCAATGCTACCAAATCACTGAATATTTAGAATAAAAAGACACTTTGTTGAAAACATAGAGAATACTGAAAAAGATAACTTGATTTATAACATTATGCATTTGTCGCTTGTTGATCCCTAAGAGGCTCATGCCTAAATAAGGGTAGTTGGGAAGGTTTGTAGGAGTGGGACAGGGTGCACTATACAAAGTAACCTCTGGGATTTTATAAGATTTCTCTTCATGTCGAGTGTTTGGAGGAAAGGGAAAGGGACCTTTCACAAATATACTAATCTAAGGGGAGGCAAAATTCCAAACTGAGCTTTAAGATGGGGTTATGAATATGAAAGATGACATCTACAAAGGTTTGACTATTCCTGGTCAAAGACTTATGTCTCCATGCATAAATATACGATGCACCACAAACCCTTCATTGTTGGATGGGAGAACAAGATGCCAAAGTCAAAATGACACATGATAAAATATTTAGATCCCAGTCATGAGAAGAACCTATAGGGGTTTGGATAAAGATATGAAACCCCTAAGGAAAATGTAAGTCCCTACACCCACAAATGCAATACAAGAATGACATTTATGAGTGGAAAGGGACAAGAAGCACCAAGAATGGGTTCTTTCTTCTAGACAAAAATAGTTCATATAAGGGTCAAGTGAAGGATCTGTTACCCCCAAAAAAAATCTTCCTAAGGAGTAGGCTATAAATGGTACAAGTCATCTTCTATTTTAGATGCATTATGAGGAAAAAGAAACATTAATGATCATAAATACACCCCGACAAACAAAAACAATTATACCAACATGTATAAACTAGATTAGGCCCGTGGAAAAATAGCACAAGACACATTGATTTAAAAAAAAAAGAGAATGACAACATGAGCACAATCCCCATAATTCATTAAGAGAAAACATGCAAAGGCTGGAGACCATGCTCCAAAATACAAATGCTACAACATACACCTCTAGCAAACAATCCATAGAGTCCTTTTTTTTGGAAACTTTAAAACTCCAAAAATGTAATTGTATTTGTTAATGGACTAAACCAAAGTTCAATCTCCCACCTGATAATGTCTAAAATCCAACTCTTGACACATTTTAGACCATCATGTTTTATAGTAACAACCCAACTTTCATCAATCACTAGATGATCGCTTTCTGTTACAATCGAATGACATGATGAAAAATTAGGCATGGATTTTTTATTTCCAAAGATGCAGACAAGTGTACTCCCACTGTTGGTTGCTTGCAGCATGCTTGCCAAAGGTATTTTCACTTATTAATTAAATCATTATTGATTTAATTATTTAGTCACCTCTTTATCTCTAGTTCAATTAAGCTAAACTTTAGGCATATAATAATTAATTCTTTATTAATTATTATCATGCAACCTAAGTTTCTCCACCTTCTGGTGTTTGATCTCCTTTATAAGGTTTGATCTCTTTGTAATTATTAATTCTTTTTTAATCTCGTCTATTCTCTCTCTAAATGAATATTTCATCTTTCATCAATCATTATGAGTTGTGTCTCCATTCTTTGCTTTTGTGATAGGTATTTTGCATACTGTGGATCTTGGTGATTTAATTCTTTGAATTCTAACAATATCAACCTGTCGGGAGGGAACCCACAAATCTCTAGTTGCACAGATGATTGCATCTTGTAGAGGAGGAGGGTCTGCATGCTCACTTCAGGTTTCTTCAATTGATTATTGGTGATGAGCATTAGGTCCTGTAATTAGATGTTGAGGCATTTCCTAAAAGTAGACCAAAAATAATCAAGAGGCACTTAGCACAAAGGGAACAAAAACATACACAACAACACATGTCAAACTGAGAGATCCTAGGTGAAAGAAAGCCACAGGGAAATCCTGTAGGAGAGAACAGAGAATAGAAAACCATAGAAAGTTAGCCAAAAGTATTTATTATGTTAATGATCAAAATAAACATGGCATGGATAAAATAAAAATGGGAGGGTACTTCAAAATAAAAAGAAGGGAAATGCATTCATTTTAGGATTTGGAACTAAACTTTTCAAATGATAACCAACAGTCCATGAACCTGTATAGTAAAAAAAGGAAATAATAACATTAGGAATAGAAATAAAATTATCCATGGATTCCCATGTGTGCAAGGAGTTCATCCCTTCACTAATTAAGAAGACAAAATTCTTTCCACTCGTCTTGCAATGTGTGACCTATGCTGCAGTGACAAAGAAAAAATTCCATTTTGACCTTTTTTATGATATGAAATTGAAATATAAATGATGAAATAACAAAATATAACTCATTTTTTGTACTTTTCCCTACAGACAAACATTGAAAATAAAAATACACACATTTTTATTGTTCATTTATTCCATATCTATTTAGTTTCACCATTTGCATTTATTTTTATCATGTGTTGCTTTAAATGCTCAAAATGAATAATCTCTAAACATGTAATATATACTGCAATCTCATATCATAACAAAAGAACCCACCACCGCATACATAATCGATAGTTGGCTAGGAAATACCAGACTCTCGGGAACAATTGTGTTTGACTAGAAAACAACTGATGCACTCGTGTGTTTTCTTTCAACAAAATAGAGGTTAGAAAAGAATAAAATTCATCATTTTAAAATGTTTATTTGACATGTGATGACAATAAATATGTAAAACACCTTGCAAAGGTAACCTCGGGAAAACGTGGCGGTTGTGTGGAAGCACTTAGGGTTCGTTTGGGTGTTGGAATACCAAATGTTGGATATGGTCAATTCTAGAAGATACATATCCTAGAAATGATTTCTAGAATACGGGCTGGACCCGTTTGGTTCACCCGGAAGATGAATGAGAATATGCATAAATAAGTTTAATTATTTATTTCTTAATTTTTCTGAATACCGTGTGTGTGTGTGTATATACACATACACACATGTGTATATATATAGATATGTGTATATATATATATGTATATATACATGTTTGTGTATACACACACATGTGTGTCTACATATACATACACACATATACACACATTTGTGTATATATACATATTTACACACATTTGTGTATATATACATATTGACACATATACACATGTGTGTGCATATACACACACATGTATATATACATACACATATATACATGTGTATATATACATGTATGTATATATACACATGTGTATACACACACACACATATATATACACACACACATATATATATATACACACACACATGTATATATACATGTGTGTATACATACATACACATATATATGTATATATACATGTGTGTATATACACATACATGTATATATACACACGTGTATATATATACATATATGTGTGTATATATATACATGTGCATATATATAAACACATATGTATGTGTATATACATACATTTATACGCATATACATACACATAGATACACACATTTGTATATATATACATATATGCACATATACATACATTTGTGTACACACACACACACACACACACTCATTTACACATCTATCATGTCACGGATTTGACGAGATATTAAATTTGCTTTTGTAAAAATTGGAATTGGAATTTGAAATTCCAATTCCACCTATTTAGGTGGAAGATTGATATGCCCATTTTGAGGAAAAATGAGAATTTCGTATTTCCAATTCAATTTTTATTCATGGATCCAAACATGGAATTTGGCGTTATCCAGAATTAGATAATGCCAATTCTAGTCTAATTCCAGCCCCCAAACGGGCTCAGGGAAAATGTGATGCGAAGTAGCACAACGAGAAGACAATGAGATGCACAATCTCTTTCACAATTTTAATCTTTTCAATAATGTATAGCGGTTCATCAAGTGCCTTAATAGTCTCCTTAGGATCATAGGCAATGCATACTTAGGATCATAGGTAATGCAAAGTCAGACTTAGGCTTAGATTTGGGTTCAGATTTAGTTTCATCAACAAGGTTGACAACATTATTGACCCCACCACATATATCATCAAGATTCATAATACTAGGGTTATTAGGTTCAATAGTATTGGTGGAAGAGGAAGGTAAAGGATTAGTATAAATTTACTTGTAACACTTTTTAGTATCATGGTCAGGTTGATGGTCATATTGGCAAAAGGATTTAGGATCAAATGCAGTAGGTAATGATTTGGAAGGATCAATTAGCTTGATGGGAGGAAGTTTCAAAATATTAGCATTAATCAATTTCAACATAACATTTTGAAAATATTCATAAAGAGGTGTAAAATTATAATATGGTTTGAAAATGGACGACAAAGGAGCCACACCTAGTGTTGTAGTTGTCACTTGTGTATCAACATTGTTTGATGAATTATTGATCTAGATTAATCCTTTGTTTGGATTTTGGAAATTTTGTAATGATTAACAAGTAACATCGTTATTATCAATAGGATCCATTGGAGAGGATGACTCAATCTAACTCACTTGAAGTTGATAATTATGAAGCATTGCACACAATTGGGTAAAATAAGTAAACTTAGAGAATAATAACTTATCTCTAATGTCTTTTTTCAGAATTAGAAATAAAAATTATTTAAATTTATATATTAGGTAAGGATAAGATATTTGAGCATGCAAATGTTTAAATATACCAATAAAATAAGTCACTTTTTCCTTAACACCTTGCTTATAATGAATCAAATCAGTCAAAGAAATTTGAGGACCAATATTATTTTAAAAATTTTGAATGAAAGAATTATCTATTTTTTTAAAATATCCAATATAATATGGGGTAAAGGAAAAAACCACCGCAATGCCTTATCTCTAAATGTCCTAGAAAAAAACTTAGCCACAAGTCTATAATCATTTTAGAAGTCACTACACAAGGGTTGAAATATTTTCATTCGAGTCAAAAGATCACCTTTTCCATTGTATCTCTCCAAGTGAGGTATTTCCATGTATTAAGGGATAATGGTGTGAATGATATCTTGGTAAAGTGGGCTAGCAATGTCAAATTGGAATGTTGTATTTGGATTTGTTAATGGAGGCGAGTTGTTGTTATAAAGATAAAACACTTTTGGCTAGTTTATTGATGGTTGTTTTAGTGGATAGGTTGGTAATGGATGTGTTTGATAGTGATGGATGTGGAGAATTATGTGAAATGGATGGAGCATTGGAATATGAAAGTGGGACCTTATGATACATAGGTGTAGGAGGTGGTTAGGAAATACATGGAACACTCACAAAAGGGGTTATGATAGTCTTATGATTTCCTCCTAAAATATCATGTTTAGGGTTGATATTTTGGATAGATGCATCCATGATAGGTGGAGAATAAGTAGGCAAATTAGACATTGATGTAGATATATGAATGATATTATCATTGGCAATATGAGATATGCCACATAATAAATCCACACCATGTTCATAATTTTGATCCATCCTCCTTAATCAAGGGGATTTACTCACTATTTGAATGGTCTTAACCCATCTAATGTTCAAGATTTTCCAAATCATTGACAAAATTTTTAATTTGGCTAGGAGACACTCATGTTAGAAAGTATCCGTCATCATGAGAAGAATCATAAGAGTGATTTTTAACCATGTTTGGTATTTCATGTGTAGGCATAGATGTTTCACCTAAATTACTATGGAAAATGCTAGTTGATGTAGGCTTCATACCCTTAAGGGGAGCCATAAGTCAATAAATTATTTTTAAGGAGGATGTTAGATGTAGGGTTCAAGGTCATAAAACTAATCCACAAGGATTTATAAAATTGAAATGCCTAAACAATACAAACTATCAAAAAATTGACTATTTAAACATTGCATAACATGATGTAATTTTGACTATCTAAATGGACAATTTATGTAATAAGCATGTAAAGCATACAATTTTGACATAACATCCAAATCAAAGTAAAGTAGGACATGATGGGTTCACCAAAATGTAAGGTTCGATGAATTAGGTCTCTAAATGCATAATATATAACAATAACATTATGTAAATATATGTTAATGTAATGCATGCAAATCAAGTCTAGACACAAAATTATAATTAATAAATATGTAAGATGGTTGGGGTTCAAAAAAATGTAAAAATGGGAAAAGGTGAACTAGGATCCACTTGTTCACACATGCAAACAAGGAATCTAGTTCATGACAATCCCATTACATTGGGAGGAAGATTATCTAATAGGTTTAAGATGGCTCTAGTGGTCCTTCATTGTGTGGAACTATAACTATGTATTTATAAAATAAGAATAATAGATCTATGGACAAATAGGTCGAGAAAGGTGGTTTTCTACATGCACTGGAAGACTGGGAATTGATAGAGAACCTTCAAAAATTACATTCTACAACATTGTCTATAATTGACTTATAGTCTAAATTTTAGGTTGAAGTAGAGGTACTAGGATTCTCAAGTCAGCTTGCTCCCTGGATTGGAGTGTCGTGGTCAGATTTATCCCAACAGTTTCAAATCTAACAAGTTGCACAGTATAGCTCTCCTCATAATCTATCTGTAACTATTTTTGTGTGCTTGTCACTTATACCTGTGCATAGAAAAGAAGGGAAATATCATGTAAAAATGAGTTTTCCTAATTGAAACCTTGGTTTAGGAATTAACCTCAAATTAGAAATAAATTGAACTTAAATTGAAAGTGTGTTGATGTATAACAAAGACTAGTTAGGAAAAAAAATCTGATATCTTCATAAACCTTCTTGATGTTCAAATGCTTGTGAGGATGTTGGTATTGACTTGATGTTGAATTTTGGATAGGAAGATCATGGATGCCATCACAAATGCTTATATATTTCATTTAATACTTGTCTTCAATGCCATGGATGTTTGATCTCTCTCTCTCTCTCTCTAGGACTGAAAAATGTGAAATTGCAGTTCAGAGCTTGAATTGAATTGAGCATACTACAAAATTAGGGAGAGTAGCTTGCTTAAATACCATTTTCAAACATTTTAGGGTGTTAAACTCAAATAATTCCAATATGAGTTTATAATTCCCACACAAACAAGGTGATCATTAAGTGGCTTCAATTTGGACTCAATCATCATGGAGTGAGGCACCTAAGTTTATGTGCTCCGAACTTGGGACCTGAGATCCTAATTAGAGAGGACAAGGTATAATTATATGCAAAATTGAATTGTATCAAACATGTCAAGCACGAAAGGCCAGGAATGCTAAAGTAGGGCCTAAGCAAGACATAAATTGCATGTGGATATAATTTACAACTCTACTATTGAATATGCAAGACAATTGAGAGTGGGGATGAATTAGTTGTCCAAAAAATTTCAAACCTTATTATGACTTTAATTAGTTCCACCAAAAATACTTTAAATTTTAATAGCAGAAAGATGTAAAATGAAAGCACAACTGTCACTAAACACATGAAACACCAAGATTTACATGGAAAAACCTGTTAAGGGAAATACCACAAAGAAGATTATTCTCAAATATATCAACACCTGTTAGGGTGACTGTTAGAGGGCTCATTGCCTAGAAGAAGAAGGATAAGAGAGGATCCAAAAAAATAAACCTCAAACAATTGATCTATAGATACCTTCATCTCACTGCTTCTAGTATCTAACACATGAATATCCACACTATGCTCAAACACTCTTCACAACAACTCAAACATCCAAGAAGATAGATCCTATTTCATACATCCTCTTCATATAAGTACACACTTTCACAAATTTTTCATAAGTATACATGAATTCCACTCTCTCTCTCTCTCTCATACCACAATGATTCATCCTTTATTTATACCAATCCATAATTTGTGAAGTCTCCCACTATCGATCAAACAAGTAGCCAAATACAATTTTGAATTAGGTCAGCAATAAACATTTTTGTTGTGGAAAGGAGTGATAAGTAGAACACATCACATCATAACTGGGACCAAAGATAATAATCATACACATTACATTCCTTTTTCATTCTCCAACACAAAATAATTAAGTGTAAATACTCGAGGTAAGCCAAACTTAGAGAAAGAACACAATCGAGCTTTGAAACCAAATCTGTGAAGCCAAAAATCTTATGCCATATGAACTAAATGAAGATAAGGACATTAATGACTCATTTCTAGTAGTAAACCATTATAAATTGTCATGCAGAGAAATGTGAAGCATGCATTTCACATAGAGACCACTATTTGTCACAACTATACACAGATAAATGCCAATTTCACTGTACTATGTTCTAAACAACAAAACCTTGAAATAAAAATTCTCTGAACTATCTTCAATGACATACCAAAAGCTCAAAAATATATTCATAATATATAGGATACATAGAGAAATATAATCAACACTGGTTTCACAAAAAAATAGTTTCTAATGGCAACAATAAAAAGTTGACATCAATGACAACCATACCAACTCATCAATTACTCAACCAAATCATTCTTCTCAAAACTGCAACAACTACATATACCAATCTCTATGTCTAATTATTTTCCTTTTGATTCAAATCTTCTTCCATTACTCTCATCCACCCATAATCTTTGTTATCTTTTGTAAAAGTATTTGGTTCCACCTTAGATAAGAAACAATAATTTGCATGTTCACTTTGATTGGAAAGTATTCTCCTTGTTTGAACTTCTTTGTCTTTTTCTATCATGATACGATCTTTAGAATGATTATTCTAGACATACTTTGTAGGTGTCTTAGATGCATGTTCAAGTTCCTTTTTCTTATATATTTAATTCTTTATTGTCTTCCCAAGAATCTTTCTCTTTTGCAACAATGGGGGCATCTTCAATTTCAATCTTTTGTTCCAGATCAATCTGATCTTATTCCTCGCTTACTTTAAAAATTGTGCTTTCCATAGTCTTATTCAACCTCTTTTTATGACATTTATATGCCTTGACCTTTTTAGAATATACCATAATTAGTCATTCATCATATATTGCATCAAACATTCCAAAATCTTCTTCATCTCTTCTGATATAACACTTGCTTCCAAAGAATTTAAAATATTTGAGAATGGATAATCTTACATACCATAGATCATAAGGTGTCTTTTTATGCTTCTCTCACTTGTACTTTGTTAAGAAGATAGGAAAAAATATGCATAACTTCTTTGCAATACACATTAGATAGGTTAGCATCTTTCAACATAGTTTTAGACATTTCTTTCTTTTTAACAACTTCATTTTGTTGTGGAGTCCTAGTTGAGGACAATTTTATACCATGTTCTTCAAAAAACATATCAAATTCATTTGATGTAAGCTCTCTATATTTATTAGACCTTAAACGTTTGATCTTACCTTCTACTTGACTCTTAAATGGTAAGACTATTCCATCCAGATAGGCCAATTTAAAGGCATTGGTCCCTAGCTCTTCTGCAACAATTAAAGGTCCCTTCCACAATGATTCAATATTTTTATGTGCTCCCTTTAGTTTCTTCTTCTTGTCCCAGGGCAGCACTTAACCTTCTTTCATGAATCTTCAAGGCCTAGCTCTTCTGTCAAAGATGTTCTCAACTCTAGCTTGATGCTCAGTAATTTTATCTACCAATGCTTCTCTTTCTTCCTCTAACTTATGCAAGTACATAATCCTTTTTTCCAAAGAGTTTTTGAAAGTTTAATCCTCGATTTCCATTTGTAGTTTTGTTGCTGATAATTCTAGGGGAAGTGATACTTGAGCACCCAATCCATAGACTAACTTGAAAGGCACCATACCAATTTCTATCTTAGGAGTTATTCGGTCAGCCCAAAGGTCTTCAAAGAGTTTTTTATGCCAATTTTTGCCATTTCCATCCACTAACTTCTTCATGATGGCAACCATATTTTTATTTCTTGATTCTGCTTGTCCATTGCCCATAAGAAAGTAATCTAGGGAATGAGCCAATGAAATACTATGATAATAACAGAATAGATTTAGCTCTTGTAATGAGAAATATGTGGCATTATTAGCTACAATCTTTTGAGGCACTCCAAAGCGCACAAGAATATTTTCCTTCAGGAAGCCACACACCACTTGAGAATTTGCTTTTATGGTTGGGATAACTTCAAACTAATTAGTGAAATAGTATATTGTTGTAAAAATATAAACATGACCAACACTTGAATGAGGATTAATTGGCCCAATAAAATCTATTCCCCATTGCTTAAAGGGCCCGCTCACCACAATAGGTTTCAAAGGCAAAGCAAATAACTGAGGCCTTCCTAAGAATAGTTGGCACTTTTCACAGTTCATGACATACACATATGTGTCCTTAAACATCCTTGGCCAATAGAAACAATTTTGAAGGATTTTAAAGGCTGTAATAGTTGAAGAAAAATGTCCCCCACATGCCTCCTCATGAAAAGTTCTTAACAATTGTATTTGTTGATCCTTATCTACGCATCTGAGAAAAGTCTCATCCAGTCCCCTCTTAAATAAAGTGCCTTGTCATATCACATACTTCGCTACTTGGAGTCTCAAATTATGCCTCTCCTTGGGTGTTAACCATGTAGGGTACTCTCCATAAGCTAGGAAATACACTATATCACAAAAACAAGAATTTGTTAAACTGACCAATAATACCTGAGATACTTCATCCTCCAATTCTTCTGACTGTTTCAAGTTCTCTACTATAAAATTACAGAGAGCTCTTCCCCTGACCAACTTAGTAGGTCTTATTGTCAATTCATATTCTTGTATTTTAGTTACCCACGTTGCTCTCTTATTCATTGCTATCTCTTGCTGAGTGAGTAAAATTTTTACAACTGAGTTAGGTACATACATTATGGAGTGTGAGTGAAGGATATAGAACCTGAATTTCTTGATTGATTTTACCATAGAAAAAGCTTGTTTTTCAATGGAGGAATACTTCAGCTCATGATTTTTTAATAAAGGCAATTGGCGCTTCATTCTTGAAAACATCTTTTTGAGTTAAAATTCCCGACAAAGAGTGATCAGAAGCATAATAATAAATAATAAAATCTTTCTTATAATCAGGATAAACTAAAGAAGGGGTGTTTTCTACTACAGTTTTAATCACAATGAAGGATTTATTACCATCTTCTGTCCATTTGAAAGGTTTCTTTTCACTCATCATCCCCACAATATGTCTAGTCAACTCAAAAAAATCTGGAACAAAGGCTCTCAAAAATTTAATCTGGCCAAAAAAATATTTAACTCCTCTCCTAGTTGATGGTAGACTAATATACTGAATTGCCTCCACTCTTTCAAGATCAATCCTAATTCCTTCCTTGGAGACCATATGACCTAGCAATTTTCCTTCTGTTACACAAAAAACATATTTTTTAGGGTTAAGAGATATACCATGATCTCTACACCTTTGAAGGACTTATTGAAGGTCCCTGAGGTGATGTTTTGTTCTCTTAGATTAAATAGTCAAATCATCTAGATAAATCACTATTATCTAATTTTTCATGTCAACAAAAGAAGAATCCATAGCTCTCTAGAAGGTAGCCCCTGCATTGTTTAAACCGAAGGGCATTCTGTTATATGCAAACCTCCCCCACGGAGTAGTGAAAGCAGTTTAGTGTTTGTCATCATCTGATACACTTACCTGATTATAGCCTAAAAATCCATCAAGTAGGGACATCATCTCAGATCCAACCACAATTTGTAGGATATGTTATGTTTTTGGCAAAGCATAGTTATCCTTTAGGTTGGCTTGATTTAGATTACAAAAATCAACACAGATTCTTATTTCTCCATTTTTCTATCTCACTGGGACAATATTTGCAATCCATGTTCAATGATGAATGAGGTATATGATTCTCGCCTTTAACATTTTTTCCACTTCCCTTAGAATAGCCTTTGATACTTTGGGGTTATAACTTCAGAGCTTTTGACGAAATGGCTTGGATTCTAGTTTTAGGGGAATATGATGACTAAACTTTCCTTTTTTGAAATCTTTTAAATCATCGTAGTTCCAGGAAATACATCCATATAGGCAGTCAACAAGAGTTGTAGATTTTTCTTTTCTTGAGCGGACAAAGTTTTGCCTATAGATATCCATTGGGGTTCCATTGAAGTTCCAATATTTATTTTATCATATTCTTTCAATACATCAGAATGTTTACCCTTTTTTAGGATATGACTATCATCCTTCCTAGAAAACAAGCTTTCAAGAGAGATCAATCCTTTAAGGATTTTATTTCCTTTTAACTTAACCACTTCTTCCAATGATGATGATCCATTACTAGATTCTTCACATGCTTCATTCATTCCTTCAAAATAAGTGGATGAAAAGACTTCTACACATGTGATGAAGTCATTTATACAAGCATCATCTTCAAATACTTGCAAATGTTCAATGTTATCAGGAACCGTAGACCTATATATCATCTCTATTCTACATGTATCCATTTTAAAATCTAGATGAGGAAGCAACAAGGATGCTGACACTGCTAAGGAATTAGCTCATGAATTCAAGCTTCTAGGAATTGCCTCTATAGAGAAAGCTTCAAAGGATTCAATCTCGCCCCAAACTAAATTCCTATAATGTTTCAAGTGTCCATTTTTAACTATGAACTGGCATTTCACCTGCTTGACTATCAGTTTGACATCACCTTTCACCACAAGTATTTTGATCCCATGTGCATTTTCTTCTTGCAATCCTAACAGCAAAGCCTCATACTCAGTGGTGTTATTAGTCTTTTAAAAATCCAGCTTAAAGGAAAAGGGAAGATATTCACCATCTGGACCATTCAACACCACACCAGCTCCAGACCCAGCACTAGCACAACTGCCATTGAATTCCATAAACCAAATATGTGTGTTCCCATCATAGGCTATAGGGGTTGGAGAAATCTCATTTGAGAAAATCATATAATTGTCGAATACACAATCTTGAAAAATAATTTGTGCCATAGGATCATTAGATGGGAATACTATATACTTATTTTTTTTCTTCAAGCTCCAGTTTGACTTTCTTCTTCCCTACAGGGATGACTACCTCTGACCAATCCATCTTTATTTCTCCTCCCATATCCCTACAAAAAGTTATGCTTAAAAGCATTTCAAAACTTGCAAGTATATCTGCAACTAGAATTGTTAACTTTAACCTCTTTATCTAGGTAAGCTGCTAAAAAAACTTGAGAATCCTTTTCCTGACCTATTAACAATACTTGCTTACCGCCCATATAATAACATCTCCCAAAGGTTTTAGTCAGGGTCAAGCCTAAGGCTTTGGAAACAAATGATGACATGATGTTATCTGAAGCATGAGAATCTATGATACTGTTACTTAAATCAAGGCCATTAAGGAGCAGAGAAATATAAAAAGGGTTAGGTTTTCTTATTTCATCAAGGTCATAATTTGTTTCCGAGGTAGAAGCAGTGGTTGAACTATATTGATCTACAACAGAAGGTGATGCAACTATGGAAGACTGAACAAGATCGCTAGTTTGATATGTGATACATTAATTTGATTGGGAGGTGTGTGAAGGATCACCTTTGGCACATTTAACCAGTTTGTCAAGCTCTTTGGGATATAATCTCAAATACTCCACAGGAAAAATTTGTATGGCAGAGGACTTACAAAACTCGACAATATCAAATGAAGGCAGGCCAACATCTCTTTGCAAAACTTTAAAATCATGAGCTTTAGGACTAGAGGGAAAAACATTACTTACAAGTTCCTTTGTCTTCTGGAAAGTACCTGATGACGTTGGAGTGTACTTAGAGGTATTATGGTTGCAGGTCAGCATAACGCATGTTGGATCTTCAAGAGCGACTAAAATATCTCCTCTTTCAGAGTCAAATTCATATTCTAGGTAATATGATCCAGAATCGCCAAGTCTCTCTTGAGCCACCTCCTCTACAATACATTCCCCTAGTTTATCTTTAGTTTCTTCCATTTGCACATGCCTCAACATGTCTGGGCAAGAATTTCCATCATGGTCTGTCATCGGGTGAAAAGAGCACACGACTCCTTTAGGTGAAGCTTCTAGGGACAATCTTGGCCTACTCAAAGGTAATAGAGGAGTTTTACCATGCCATTGGTTAGGTTTCTTCCAATTAGTGTCTTGGTACATGGGAGGATAGGAAGATCCCCATTTTGGCAGTTGCCTTTTTAAGGAAATCACATCATTCACGTGCCTTTGAATGACAGGGTCTGAGGAAGAAGAAGTAGAGGCTTGAGAGTGGGGTGTTTGCACATATTTCCTCTATTTTCTTGCTGTGATAAGATCATCCTCTAGTTCATTAGCTTGACTTTGGGCATTAGCTAAGTCTGCAGGTCTACTTCTTCTCAACTAAAAACCAATGGCTGAGGCATGGAGTTCACAAAGAAGCATTCTTGATTTTCTAGAGTTAGCCTTTTGGCAGTGGGAATTTTGTGAAAAAATGTGTTGTACCAAGCCACGTAATCCCTCATGGGCTCATGAATCTCCTTCTTCATTTGTGTAAGATGCGCCAGCAAAGAATGCTCATCATTGGCGCCTTTAAAACGGTTTTCAAAAGCAGTTCTCATGGTTAGCCAGTTTGTAATAGACCCAACAGCCAAATAGACAAACCATTCTGTGGCTCCTTCTGTTAGGGATTGTGAAAAAATCCTAACGGCTACATCTTCATGCTGTACCGCCAATATAATAGTAGCTACACTGAATGCATTCAAGTTTTCTTCCATTGAAGCTTTATCGTCTCCATAGAATTTGGGAAGAATATCTTTAACACCCTTTGGGAGGGCATTATGAGAAGCAAGTGCGAGAGGGACGACCGCTGCACCCCAGGGTTGCGCCATGATTCTGACTGGAAAGATAGTAATGAGGGGGTCGCTTGAATGCCGGATAATGTCAGAGATTTCAAGACACTAGTGGATGGAGATATATTAGATGAGGCTTTAGATGGGGAAGGGGGCCTACTCTTAGCCTTTGGATTTGGGATGTAGGAATTTGGGAACTGGAGGTTTTGTAATCTTTCGTAGAAAGTGTCAAAAATACCCTCCCTCCTTTGAGATCTGGTGTATGGTTGGGAATCCAGTATTGTATTTTTATGGTCTTTGGACAACTCTATTCACAATTTCTGCTTCTTGAACTATTGGGAGACCTCTCAACCATTCACCTATATCTTCCTCTTCTTCCAAAACCAAAAGACCTTGCTAGTATTGATGATTGTTGGCTTTTATTTTCCAAGAAAGGGTATTCAAATTGGCAATTATATCTTCCTGGGTATCTTGAAAGTTCAAGTTTGGCTGAAGAACATGAGGGATTTCCTCTTGGTTAGGTATTACAACAACAGGTAGCACCATAATTATTCATCAGGGAAAGCATTTAAAACATGTCTACAATGTTTAGCGCTCCCAGTAGAGTCACTAAAAATCTGTTAGTTAACACATTTTTCCTTCGGTAAGTTCTTTACAAAATAACTCTATCACCCTCTTGAAAGACAAACAATTACTAACAGTTGGGTAAGTGTATTTCAACCACTTCCCTTTGAATTTTATCTCAAGTACAGCTCCCTAAAATTAATCTTCAATAACCTTTTAACACTAATTTATGACTTTATCTTTTAACCAGAAAGATTATAAAGGCTGCTTCATCATTCTTAGATGATAAGCACAAAAATATCACTTTAGAAAAAGACAGATAAATGCGAAAAGAAGAGAGAAAAAGCATAATTTTCTATCAATACAAACTGCATAAAATTAAAAGAAGAGAAACTATAAGACAACAGATTATAGAACAAACCAAGCTACTATGAATTTTCTAAATACATCACAAAATGAAACAAAATGTCAACACAGAACACTCATCCATTCGTTTCAAATAATACAGATTTGAAAACTTAATCGTAATGCATTTCCCAAAATTGCGACACAGGCAACAATGTAAATATGCTTTTTCAATAACGAAACTAAATTTATTCCAATGTCTTTCAAAATGTCTATACTACCATACCAAAATTCAAAATCTCTAGTTTTGGTAAGTAAATAGAACCCTTTCACAGTTTCTAGTGGCACCATTTATAGTTTCAATATGCCGAGAGGTCTCCCTGAAAACTCGACCTCTCAGACAAACTGTTGTAAAATAAAACCAAAGTAAAAAGGACACCTATCCTTAAGAGTTTACATGTAATTTAAAGAAAATTAAACATCTACATCAGGCTCCTTTTCAGTAGCACATTCCTCACTTCCAGCAGGGCTCCCTCCTTCATCCGCAACAGTCTGGGTAGGTTTCCATTTCTTGTGTGCTTGCACGAGATCTTTAGCAATATGCAAATGTGGGATCTTTAAATTTAGGATCCTGGCCATTGAAGCCTCTTTGCTCCATTTCAATTTATTGACCCTTTCCACTATCCCGGGTAGCTGATCAATGCACAAGTAAAGCATAGACTTGATTTTGGCCATCTGCGTCAGGTCTGTAGCTTTCAGATTAGCCTTTTCTTTGATTTCTCTCATGGTTGTCTCAAAAGATTCTAGAGCTCCTTTTGGTTCCTGATCCCCATAGCTTGTTGAATAAACGTAGGTGAATTTATTATCTTCAGCTCATTTAGTGTGGCTTTTTGAATCTGCTTAGCTTCAGCTTCGCACTCTTTGGTTTCAGTGATTGTATTCCTGATTGTGGAGATACGCCAGCTTATATTCTTCCTTAATACAAAGAAATTTGATTCCTCAGAAGACTTCAGGGACTTTTCCGCATAGAATTTGGCATAGCCATACCTTTCTATATCTAGGAACTTGGTCATGGTGGAAACCCACTTTTCTTCCTCTCTATCCCATAACTATCGTTGTGTTTGTAACTCTCCTATTAGGGCTTCAGTATCACAAAAAATTACTTGGGAATCTTTAACATATTTGAGGCCACCTTTAATTACTTCCTCAATCCACTCATCTACAGAGGACACCAAAGCTCGACCACATTGAACTTGATTCAACAGATTTTTACTTTTAGTGGAATTAGGGTTGAAAACTTGCAGTGACTAAATCAGAGGAGTGGCATCAAAATTACAAAAGGCATTTATAAATTATGATAGATGCACAATGGTCTACTTCATCTCCTTTTTCTCTTTACTGTCCTTCCAGGAGGTCATGAGCATTTGCTGGGCTATTTCCTTGAAGAGATGATTCTTACCTACCCGGTCCATGGTTCCCAACTCAATTTTGGTGACCTCAAAATATTTAGCTACAAATTTATGTTTCTCCTCCTTCGACCTATAAGTAGCTACTTCAACAGTCCATTTTCTAGTCTTTGCATCAACAAACATCCGAGCAGTGCTCTTTAATTTTTTGGCCTTGGGGTTCTTCTGAACATACTTACTGATAATGTCCTGCACAAGAACTAAAATAGGAACTAGGCTATGCTTCTTATTTACAGAAGAAGTTAGCCATTTTGGGGTTGTATTTGCTGCAACAGGTTGCGTAGTCTTCTTTGTTGATCTATCCATTAGATCTAGTATCGCATCATCAAGATAAAAAAAGGTCCTTGCCTACTTTCTCATCGTCACCAATCCAGTAACTCATGTCACTGAATTTATCATCATCCAAGTTGATTTTTTGTATGTTTTCTTGGGCCATTTTGTCTTTGCTCTTGGATTGGGTATTTGATCTTGTAATCCTCTGAGGAGAGACCACATGTGCACACTCTGCAGCAACCTTTTTCTTGGAATTACTATCTTGTTTCTTCCCTGAGGAACCTGCAGTATCAATCAGTTTAGGAAAACTAGAAATAGAGGGAGGTGAAGACAAATAGGAAGTTTCAACTTCAACCAACTTAGGAATAGACAAATTTTGTTTCCTTTTTGTCAAAAACCATTTCTCTATTAAATAAATTACATGTTGCTTTCTCTGTTGAATGCTATCTTCTTCATCCACTTCCCAATCAATAACATATTCCTCACTTTCAGTTGGTTTCTTGAAACTTGGTTCAATTAGACTAGAACCATCATCAATTACCCCTTCTACATTCACTTGAAACCTCATATACAAAATTTGGGATATGCCCAATTTGTTGTGTTCTCTTTCTTTCACCTGAGATTCATCAGAGAAATCCTCCCAGAAATCTTCAAGATGAGGAACGAGGAACATAAGTGAAAGACCTAAGCTCCCACTGGCATAAATTTGGTTATCAAACCCTACCCTTTTAGTGTAAAACTTGAAATCAAAGTGCCTTAGGTCACTTCCTATACTTATTGCGTCCATCATAGAAGCACATGAAAATCTTCCCAACTTCATAGGGAAGGCTTTTTCTCATTCTTCTTTAGGGAGGAATCTTTTAAGCACAGTGGTAAGCTTTCTACAGACCTCAGCAAGAATAAAACAATCAAAGGCATATCTGGGCAGTCTTAGTGGTGAATCTTCGAAACCACCAACCCTTTTGTAGGTAAAACTAGAGAACTAAATGTAGAAGCTCCCATACTTAGTCACAAACTCTTGGGATTCTAGGATAATCCTTATGGTCAAGTTTCCAGTCAATTCAAAATAGATTTTTCCCATAAATGTGTCATGCACCCTTCTATAATTTTGAATTATTAAGCCGTTCTTTCATAGAACTATTAATTAACTCAGCCTAGTCTAAGATTTGTTTTCCTTATAAGACAATTTTAACATAACAGAACAACCAGTCTGAGAAAAAGTAAGCTTCTGGTGGCCCTCTTACTCTTTGTAGCATAACCATGACATCTCTAATATATGAGTGCACATGGTCTCTGTTAAACTTTTTTGGTAATCATGAGCCACCTCTCTGAGGGTTTAACAACCGGTGTTTGGCCATAGAAGTTTGATTCCCCTCTTTATTTTCCTTAAATTTAACCAAAGATTGTGCTGGAGAAAATATAGAAAAGGTTTTCTCTGGAATTCGGAAGGCTAGGGATACAATTTCTCTGTTAATAGACATCAGGATGCCACCATCTTTTTTTTGAATTGACTCAATCCTTTGGTCATAATTATGAATACATTCACAAATCAACTCAGGGAAAATAACTGCGGGTGGAAATGTTGCAGCTACGCACAAGCCAGTATGCAAAATTTCTAAAGTTGGTGTGCCTTATAGGGAATTGGTAAGATTTTATGATAACCCTTCTAAATTATAGTCTCCTAGGTCAGTGTCTGTCACAACCGGACCTTCACAAACTAGACTTGATATATTCCCAAATAGATGAAATACAGACTTCATAATTGCAGCAATCTTATATCTACTACAAACTTCTCTATTTTTGCAAATTAAATTTGAAAATACTGTGGTGAAGACAACCTAACTCACCTTGTTATACAAATATTCTTGACTACTAGAGTTCCAATGTCCTTACCTCTGTCTGCTCATCTCACAACAGTGTTATTATTTCAAAAAAATGAGCGAAGTGGCCAACTTAAATAGAGGGAGTGTGAGGAATTTAATTATTAATTGCAAATCTTTACAGAAGTGAAATAAAAAGATATGATTTGACATTTAAGGCATGCAATCCATTATTACCATTTATGCACTTCCCCTGCCATACAACTTAATGACTATTTTGGACACCTCAGACGCGTTAACTTAGGCCACTATCTTTCAGCATTAAATGCACACCTTTTTGCAGGACCCACTACTGAGCTGTCAGAAGATTACCCTTTATGCTACCTTGTGTCTTTTTTATTTAATATCTTTGAGCACTCTTGAACAATGTTCAAGACGGTTTACATGTATTCAACACTCACTGTTCAAACTTTCCAGTCATACAAATCAACCTTCAAACAAATCCTCCCACACTGATATGTCTTAATTTTGTATTTGGAATTTTGGCATTTCCCGTGACTTGTAGCACATGAATCTATCCTCACCATCTTTATACACTGGTCAAATTTGTTAGAATCATGAACTATCTTGAATGACCTTGAACTGGTTTGAACTAAGTTCAAACCTATTCAAGGGTGTTCAAAAGTGTTCAAGCTCGTTCAAACAATTTATTAGTAAATAATCTGTTCACTTTTTCAAATCATGACAAGACCACAGGACTAACAGTTTTAGTAAATGGCTGGACTCAAAAGACTTAAGGGACTTAAGGTAATCAAAAATACATAATGGCGACTCAGGGAATCACACAAAAGGACAAGAACATAACTTGGACTAACAGAAAGTAACCCACATCATTATAGAATAATCATCAATGAGAAACATAAAATACCTTTCATCATTTAGATCTCTTATCCTTTTTGGCCAGCGTAGGTCTATATGAATCAGCTCCAAGGATTTTGTAGTAGAATATTCCTTTTTCTTCAATCTTTTCCTTGTCTTCTTTCCCATCTAACATTCCTCACACACTATATTAGAAAGATTGATAATATTTGGTGAATATCTCATTTCTTGAGTAGAATTGATCTTCACCATGTCATCAAAATTAATATGTCCCATCTTCTTGTGCCACGCTCAACATTCACTTCTCGATGCCAACAAAAAACTAATTCCTCTATTTTATTTTATGTATTAGAATTAGCATTTATCCCTATATATTCAACAACCAATCTTTCAAATCCTCCTTTTTTAAATCTAGTGTTTGGACCCACGAAATGTGAACTTATAACCTTTACTACACATTTGAATCATATTCAAAAGATTATGTCTTAAACCTTTAACATAATAAACATAATAAACATAATGGATATTGTTCCCCCAACCATAGATAGGTGCAACCTCTTGACCAAAAACCTTATTTGATCCACCATCAAACATTCCAAAGTAAAGGAACTTCCTTCTATCACCAATCATATGATTTGAGTATCTGGAATCAATTACCCAAGGTTTACGCTCTTCTTTTGCATGTAGAGAGGTCCTCACAATCATTGATCTTTCACTATTTTCTCCATAATGCAAAGTACTAGACCTTTCATTATCTATTTTTTTAATGGCTAAAAATAACATCTCATCATTGTTTCCATTGAATAAAATCTCTTCTTAGGCTTTTCTTTGTCATTTTCTCTTTATTTGTGTGATCTCCATAGACACCTAAGTCCAACACCTACAAGCAACATTTATACTAACTTTCTTCTTGATTAATTTATAATATATTAATTATTTATTTAATTATGCATCATTATTCTAATTCAAATCCAAAAATTAACATTTCTTTCCTTTCTCATTATTAAATAAATTTTAATTATTTAATTATATTTAATGCTCTTCTAATGTTAATTAATTGATTTTATTATTTAATTAATCACTTCTCCCTACTTTAATTAAATAATCTTTATTATTATTAAAAAAGGGGTAAAAGTTAATTAATTCAAGAATAACAATACATAGCAAAGGGCTTACAAGCCCAGAAAAATGAAAAGAACTAGAAGTTCTAACTAAGAGCAACCCAAAAAGGGTCAAAACTATCCCATCTTGTCCTCCCTAATAATCCTCTCAAGATTTTAAGTATACTCCCGAGGTAATTGGCCCCAGTCTCTAACATTTCAACCATACAATCCTTTTGAGTCTCACTTGGATAAACTGTCAACAACCCTATTCCACTTGTGATGAACATAACAAAAGGAAAAAATCCAAGGAGTCTCTGAAGTTGAGAATATGAAGGCCTGCCATAGCTAGATGCTAGTGAACATCATTAATCTTCTATTTGTTAAATATATCCACAACTACTTAGGAATCAGACTCGCAAATAATTTTTATCCAACCAAGAGCACACCCTCTTTCAAGATCTTAGAGAACAAAAATAACCTGCATGTAATTATAAGTCTGATGACCCTTATACTCTAAGAATAAGAATATAACATTACCTAAGTTATCCTTGCCAACTCCTCCAACTCCTGCAAGTCCCAAATTTCCTCTAGAATACCCATCAGTATTAACCTTAAGGGTTCCCAGAGATGGAGGAGACCAATTACCATCCTTTTGAACCTTTTTCTTAGCGTGTCTACACATTTCTTATTTCTTCTTTAAAAGGCCATCTCCAAAATTTGCACAAAAAATCTTTAAGTTCTGGGCAACTTGCAAATATCCAAGATCTACTATCTCAGAAAGATCACAACTAGCCATCAGAGTTTCTTGTATCATATAGTAACACACAACCAAAATTACTCTGCCAATATCCTCTTGTCTTGAAAATTCATTCAATTTATTTCAAGCCATAATTGCCAAATAATGAAACAGGGTCCAATATCTCGGGAAACCTTAAGAAATGAAGTCTTAGTAAGAGGTATTCCCAAACTATTCTATAAATCAACCAAAGAGTTGGCATGAACAAAAGCATGCCTCCAAAATCCCCACCAAAGAGTAAAATAACATTGGAAAAAGAGACAAAGGCTAGTCTCCTCTCTTTTTCCACGCAAAACACGAATAAAAGGCCCTTGAAGTCCTCTCTTCCTAAGATTCTCCCAAGTGAGACGTATGTTCTACATGACTAACCACAAGAAAAAATATACAATTAGGCAAAGCCATCCTATTCCAAACCAAACCTTCTTCCCCCATGGCACATTTACCTTACCAAAAGCTATCCTATCTAGTTCCTGATACCCTAAAGCCACCATAGATTTACCCTTTATATTAGGACCTCAGGAAAGAATATCCACTCCATTGAGTGAATTGCACTTTCTATTAGCCAAGATTCCAAAAATCTCCTTCCTATTCTCTACTAAACCTCTAGGAGGTCATTCATGTGGTTCTTTCCATCTATCCACTTGTCCATGCCCTAAGTTCATAGCAACCTTAAAATTCTCAACTCAAGCCCATCAAATTTAAGGAAATAATTGCAAACAAGTGAAAATTGGGATAGGATAGGGGGAATTCATCCAAGGAATCCTTCCATAACATAGCTTCAACACCCTTATTACAAATCCAAAATAAAAATTTCTTTACTAACTGAGCTCCTCTTTTGAGAGTATGTCAAATCATAGATCCACATCCTCGTAGATTATTCCAAGAGACTTTCTTTCCTTTCCAATTCCACCAAATATTTTATGTCAAGGATTTTAGCCCATCTTTGATGTTGGCTGATACACCATCTTACGAAGAGTTTAGCATCTAGAGCATGACCACTAATTTATGCATTTCATAGACCAAGACCACCATCCTACTTTGAAATACATACAAAATACCATTTTACCAAACTTTTCTTTGATGAAAGTAAGTTACCTATCCATAAAAAATGTCTTGAAAGGGCATCAAATTATTAAATAAATCTTGCCAGAGCTATTTACTCAAAACATTTATAAATAGGGAGTGCTTGAACCATTGACTTCAAAATAGTCACTCTACCACTTGTTGAGAGCCATCTATTAGTCCAATGACTAACCTACGTCAAGACTTATCTAAAATCTCCTTCCATAACCCCAATGTAGGAAACTTGCTGAAAGAGGAACTCTAAGATAGACAAAGGGAAGGGTGCCAATTGGAAATCTCAAAATTCTAGCATTCCTGGCTTGAATAAGAGCAGGAGTATCAAAAAAGAAGATAGGAGATTTCTCTTCATTAATATTTTGTCTAGAGCCTTATAGGAAAATATCCAAAGCTTTTCTAAAATTGACAACTTCACTAATTCTGGAAGTACCCATAAGAGTAGTACCATCAACAAATTGAAGATGGGAAGAGGAAGGAATACCATGTCCCAAATTACAACCTTGGATCAAACCCTTTCTGACTCTATAATTTATAAATCTACCCAATCCTTTAGCCATTAAAATGAAGAGGTAGAGGGAAATGGGATCCCCTTCTCTAAGACCTCTTGATGCACCAAATCAATTTGTAGGCTCAATATTAATAAGAACTGCAAAAGTAGAGAAGGTGATGCAACTCATCACCTGCCTAATCCATTCAATTCCAAATCCAAAGGCATTAATAAATTTATGAAAAAGGCCCATTTGACTCTATCATAAGCTTTAGCCATGTCCAATTTGATAACCATAGCCTTCTCCCTAGAGATTTCCATAGAATGCACAACCTTTGTTGTTATTATAATCCCATCCAAAAAAAATCTTCCAGCAACAAGGCCTCCTTACTTCTCAAATATTAATCTATTTAGCCATGGCTTAATCCTTTATGAAATTAGCCTTGTGATAGTGGGCCACATTACATAGAGCAAGAGGTCTAAATAAATAAAGATAATTTGTTGAATAAGTTCAAGGAAAGTATCATTCAAAGCTTTGAGCATCTATTTGTTACTGAAGGATTCCTTTACAACTTCAGAGAGATCCAGTTTAATAATTTTTCAAAATTATTGATTAAATTCTCTAGGGAAGTCATCTGGCCCTAGAGCTTTACCCTTCTTCATGCCAAAAACTACAAATTTAACTTCATTTAAAGAAATAGGTCAAATGATGTATTTATTCGTCTCATTGGAAGCTAGGTAAGGAATGAAATCTAGTACAAGTCTTTCCTCCTCATTGGTGGGTATAGAATCCTTAGTGAACAAAATTACAAAAAAATTAATAGCCTCTTAAGAAAGCTCCCTATGAGAAGATAGAATAATTCCCTTAGAGGAGATGAGAGAAGTAATTAAGTTTCTATCCCTTTAATCTTTTACTATTGTACCATCCTAAAAAGTTAGCACCCATGATTAGATACTCAGTTAGGCCCCATTTTTGGTGATTTCAAGATTTCATGTCCATTATGCTTGATCCATCTACCTATTTCTTCTCAATACTACATCTACCCTATCTTCACAACTTCCCATTTAAGTTTTGGCATTTTTTTCTTAGGAACAAAATGCCCTGGGTTTTTTGTTCCCCGAGGAATGGGCCCATATTTGAATTGGTTTCCCATTACAGTATTTCAGTGAAAAATTAGATCCTGTGATCGACATGGCTTAATTTTGAATCCTAAAATGTGTGATGAGGTATATAAACACCCTATCTCTCCTCATTTTGGTAAGCAACCTATTATGCCTTGCATACCTGTCCCTACATTTTGTAGGCAAAATGTTGGGTCCCCCTTTTTGCTTTTTGCCTTGTTTTCTTTTCCTTTTATTTTCCTCTGCCCTTTTCCTCCGCAAGGGTCATTTATTTTCTTTTTGGTTTTCCTTCCTTTGAGACCCAATCCCAGAGTGTTTTTGTCTTATGTCGGCCGGATTTCCTGACTCCGGGATTCTATGTCACCATTTCCTCTTTCGATAGAGGGTGCGGTTGTTTGGAATCCCTAGGTTCAGAGTTTAGAGGGTTTACCTTTCCTGGGGTTCGCAGAAGGAATAAACATGTTTTGACCCTAGTAGTATAAATAAGGATTCACCTGTCACTTTCACATTTACCGCAAAAAAATACCCAAAGTGATCCCAGAGCGCCTAAGGTGATTAAACAACGATTAAGTGTCGATTTCTCTTGGTGCTTGATAGTGCTTAGACAATAATTATCAGTGGTACATTTGTGGTCTGTGAAAGATTCCCAGTTGTAGAGTGCCTCTCGTGCTCCTTCTCCTGCATTTTTTGGTGTTAAGGTAGGTCTCTCGGCTCTTTTCTTTTTGGTTTTGTTTTGCTTTGCTTGTGCTCATTTTTGCTTTCGGTCTTGTCCTTGCTTTTTGTTTTGTCTCACTTTCTGGTTTGTTGTCATCTCCCATTGGTGGGATGGCCCCGCAAGAAGGTTGTCCACCTTCCTTTCATTTTGGTCCCCCTCTGTAAATGATGTATTCTAGTGTAGATGTTGTTAATTCTTGCAAGTTCTTGTGTAAAGGTCCTGAACTTGTTGTAAATTGTAGATAGTCCTTACAGTGTCATAGTCCCTATAAATTGTGTCATTTTTTGGCTTTCCCATGTATATTTTGGGTCCGTATAGTGTCTTGGTATCTCTTCCCATGGCTAACTCATTGCACTTTGCACGTTAAAACCCAAGTTTGGAGCTCATTCACATGGTGTCTGCCTGGCTCAAACTCAACACCTCACCTGTTTGAGTGATCATCACGGTTCTCTCTCCTCTATTGCTTTGTCATTAATGGCAAGATTAATTTCCCCATGAGTGAGAATTTGAAAACATCCCGTCTAGCATTCATTTCACTTGTGTCAACCCACCTATTTCCATTAAGGGCCATTACACCATCTATCGCATGACCACGTGACAACCCATGTCAACCAAGTATGGCTCACTGCCTGATCACATCGATAATGGCTAGTTTCTCTAGACTCTTTGTATTGGGAATTCCCCAGGCCTTCATCCCATTTTGTCGCATAAACTAATACCCCAAAACCTCTGAGTGTCGATCAGAATCTAGTCATCGTTAACTGTTATGTTTTGGGATTCTGATGCGCACTAACATTTTTGAACAGGTACAAGATGATGATGAATTCCCCAGAGTCCATAAAACTATTGTGTTTTTTTTATCATATTATATGTATTGATGGTTCTCCAGTCTTGCAGGTTGCAGGTAATCCAACATGTCTGAAGTAACAACTCCTCCTGGAAGTTCGGAGCTTCCAACTACCTTCACTCGGGTGGATACAAAGATAAAAGTAGAGGAGATACTGGCCAAGCTCCCATTAACCTCCAAATACATGAGGGATGGTGTTCTTGTGGGGTCCAAAGTGGACTCCAAGCTGTAGGAGATCACAGACACAAAGCCCAGACTATGGGCTGAAATGCAGGGCCTTGTCCAAACAATGTACCAACAAAGGGCTGTCGAAGATGATATGGCAAAGAACGTGGCCCCCTCTAGCATCATTAAAGTTGCAAGTTTCCCCTACTTGGTGTAAGAACTAGAACTGATCCTTCAACTAGCGACACATTACAATGCTCCTACCTGGGTTTTTTTTCTTGCCGATCCTCTACCAGTACACTACCCGGTAGCCATTGTTAATTTGGATGTTGCCACTTTTTCTTTGGGGTTGAGAATCCCCTAGTTCAAGGGAGCCATTGTTATCTCCCAGTCTGTGTCACTAAATGAGTTTGAATAAATTCCTGTTCTTTCCCGACAACATCTCAATATTCACTGGCTAAAGTCCCCGAGAAGGGACTATAAGAAGATGAAGCTGGAGATTCCCCGTGGAGACTTTAAACAATGCATACAAGCATGAATCATCTTCTTGTGCAGGATCTTTAGAGAGCCCCATTCCAGGGAATTTTTAGCATGGATGTATTATTTTCTCTACTGCATCACCACCTACACTCAGACCTTCGACTGGGCAACCATCATCACCAATCATGTAGACTTCCAGTTAAAGAATGTCCTTTGGAATTTGAAGTTCTACATGACCTCATATGTATTATGGGAACTGGCCCAACAAAGACCAACTCTTTGGGGTTTGCAAATAGTGGGAATTCTTGGGAACGGGCTTGACTAGCTTTCCCCATGGGAATATTATCCCTAGATCCAGTGGGAAGCCTCTTTCCCCAATTTTTTTAGGGTAAATGACACGTTCATTTACCATAACATTTTGACACTCACTCGGGATTCTGGGTACCGGTTTTCATAGGAGGCGATGACTTTGGTGAACACATACAATAATTATTTCATTCAATTCCAACAACAAACTTATATTCAAGTGACCGACTTCTTTGGGAAGCCCTACCTACTCCCAGGCACTGTGGGGATAGGATCATTCTTTTGGAGTTTTGCAGGCAAATCCTAGAACTCCACGCATTCTTAGGCGTGAAGAAGGTTACATCCATTTCGTTCCCAATTACTTGTGGGAACTATTCTTGTAGTCTCTCAATGGCTAAGGAAGCCAATAATGAATTAAGAAGTCTGCAACTGGCAAAATTCCACCTTACCAGAAACAATTTTGATCCAGTTGATAAGATAAGAGAGGCGTTGCCCCGAGCATCCACACCACATAAAGTTCACATTGAAGATTTTTGGGTAGTTTTTCAGGACATTTTTGATCTCCAGACCTGGCAACATTCATGGATGTCCAAAGGTTTGATGAAGGCCCTCAACCTTTGGGGCTTCCCGAAAGATTTTTCAGACGATGGGCCTCTGGAGGACCCCACATACAAAGAATAGGGGATCGACAAGTTGGATCTCCCTTCGATAGATTGGGACACCCCAGAGAACTTAACAATTGAGGATGTGAGTCACCACATCATTGAGAACAACCATAGGTATTTTGAACAAGTATGCAAGAGAAGCACCCGTAAGGGTCCAATCTTGTGGGGGTTTGCTTCGACCTTTGGGACCGCGGGACCAAGCAAAGACAAGGGGAAGGAAAAGAAAGACACCCTGCCCCAGATTACTCCCCATTTTGGAGCAATTTTACGTTCAACTGGAGGCGTCTAGACAAATGAGCCAAAAGATAAGCGTCCAGCTCGCCCACAGTCTCCTAGTTACCCCAGTGGGATCTGCCCACCTGACAAGATCCCCTTCATTAGTGGCACTCATGAGATGGAAGACAGAGGCTGAGGTGCAGTCCACAAATATTCTGGATGCCAGGGCCTCATTACAAAGAAGAAAGAAGTAGAGGGTAGAGAATCACCCAAGCTCAGACATGGGTCCCGACATGCCCAATGTTCCCCTAGTGGAAGTTATTTTGCATTCCCCCAAACTAGAGGATATCCTGAAGACCTCCCCTCTGCATGACAATTTTGATGATATTTTGGGACCGATGAGCTCATGAATTTACACGGGGAGATAGACAAGGTGGTAGAAGAAATAGCCACACAAGAAGGAGAAATAATCCCTGATGAAGGGGAAACACTAGAAAAGGAGGTGGTTCTAGAGAAGGAGGTCTGAGAACCTAGAAAGGATCCATAAGACATGGAGGAAACACTAATCCAAGGGACTGAGACAAACTTAAGGCAAGCAAATGATGAGCAATTGACAACTGGGGAACCCAGACCTTCGGGATCAACCATACCCCCAACCGTCATGCTCCAGATGCCTTCCGTTACTTTGGGTGATCAAGTGCCCCAAAGTATGATATTCAATGAGGTGGTCTCAGTGGCTCAACAACCAAACATTGGCCAGACACCTCTGCCTCCTACGGAGAATGTGCCCATAGAGAAGGATGTCCCGATGAATGACACCGAAGATGAATAGCAGTAGCAGTATGAAGGGGAGAACCCCGAAGATATAAATATTGATGCAACAGATGCTAAAAAAGATGGGGTCCTCGACACCATAGAAGAAAACTCTAGCAGGGCAGAAGACACCGAAATCCCTGGCGAACAAGAAAAGGAGAAAGAGTCTGATGCGGCCGTAGATACCAAAGATACACCACCAGACTCCAAAGAAGGCCTTGATGATCAGGCCTTAGTAGCAAGACCACCCCAGTCGCCACAATGGCTGGTAGAATCCCAGAAAATAAAATCCCCGATGGTAGCAGGTGTTCCACTATCCTTGGCCAAGATGATGGTCTAGAATGCATAGGCTAAAAAGTGCAAGAAGGCCCGGACCATCCATACCCTTCAGACTGGTCTGGGAGGAAATACAGTTGCAATAGTTGCAACCCCTCCCCCAAACATGGATGCGGAAATAGCAAGAGCCAAAGAATATGCAATCACAAAGGTTCCTTTGGGGAGGAGAGATAAGCAGGGTGAGTTGGACCTGCTAAGAGAGGCCACACAGGCAGTTGAATCCCGACATGATAAACAAGCACAAAAGTTAAAGGAGGAAAGAGAGAAAAATGAAAATCTCCTCGGGCTTCTTGCAAAACTTACACAGCCGCTGGCTGAGATCCATCTGGTAGCCTCCACCTCTGGACCACCGCTTCTATAGGGTGACATGGATGCTCTTAAGGCTATGAAGAAGAAGGCACATGCTGTAGATGGGTGGATCGCAGAGCATATCAAGGCCGTAAGGAAATTCTTAGAAGCGACACTCCCAGACCTTTACTTGATCAATAATCTTTTGGGCCAGGTAAACGGTGTCATCGTCCTATAGAAAGGGACATAGAAAAGTATGAAGGGCGGAGGACTGGATTAGAAGAAGTAATAAACTTCAAGGAGGAAGCCACCACATAATATAGAATTTTGGGAGAAGAACCCTTCAGATTCCTCTGTGCCTAGTACTCTAGACTTAGCCTCAAAATTGAGGTAAGCAAGTAACTGGTTATGACCCTCAAAGAGAAGATCACGATGGTCCGGTATCCTTTGTACCTATATAAATCATTCATTGGAAGGGTTTCATAAGTTGATCCCTTCACCACTAGGACTTATGCCTCTCAGGACTACGTCCTTAGTAAATTTGATGAGCTAACGAAGTCCCAGTATCAGTCTGCCAGGGACTTTGACGGAGGAAAAATGTCAAGGATATCCAAAATGATGCTCCGGGCTCTTGACTCGATAAATTTAGTTGAGGAATTCTGGGATGGGGTTGGAGACAATGAAGAGAAATTTGGAATTCTCAGTGACCAGTGGGACAGTGTTAGAGATATTGATGGAGATGGCATTAGCCAAATTTTGGAGGTGTTCAAGAACAAGGGACAGTAAAGTTCTCTAGACTTTGGAGATTTTCACCGGTAGGGTGCATTCTTAAACATTCACTATTCTTTGAGAGTAAGCTCTCAGAAATTGGAATTCCAGATTTGAAATTTTCTATTCCTTTAGAGACCCATGTCTAGGTTCCTCAGAACTAACTGGTCATTGTCCAACAGTTAATAAAGGGGTCAGAAAGTGGGTGACCCTGATAAGGCATGTTAGGTGGAGGGATGGCTCTGGTAGGTGGTTTTCCCAAGGTTCCGCTCCAAGATTAACTACCTGGTGCATCAAAGATAGTGAGCCACATTTCACATTAATGAGGCATGTAGCCTCGAACTCCAGGAATTTTGGATTTCTTCTATTCTTACTTTGACACTCTTCTCAATGCAGATTCTTCCATCCTTTCTTCTTGTCTTCTTCCTCTGTCTTGTCAAACTTCTGTTGTTTTCAAGGTGATTGTAAATGGTGCAAGTAGTATCGGCCACTAGATATTGTATTTTAATGTTGAGTGTACAGTTAGATTAGGTTAGTTTTAGTGCAAGATTTGTGTATAAATAATAAATCTAACCTCTTTTCAAAGGTTGGAAAAATTGATGATTTTGTAGTTTGAGTAGTAGAAAATAGCTCTTTTCATTTCTCAGTAGTTGGAGGAGCTCAATGCTCAGTAGTTCTTAGTAGTTAGATGCTCCCTTGGAGCCATTGATGTACACACCAGTGATGCTGGAACACCTTGTTAATGAAGAAGGAAGAGTTTATGGCAATGATGTTGTTGGTGTTCTGATCTCTGAGTTAGCAATATCTCTTTTGTGTTGTATGTTTTGAATGTCCTTTGCTCTAATGTTTTGTTAGATTAGATGATCTCATTTCCCCTTGCTATTGAATATGTAGGAACTGTTGGTTCTGTATGCATTCAGTATTTAGTGTAGTTCATTAGAGCATTGTTGATGTTGGTAATATGTTGCATAACTATAAGTAGAAATGATAAACTCTTAACTCTGGCCTATCTTTTTCCATTTATTTTGTAAACTCATGCGTGCTTGTAGGAAACCCTGACCTACCAACAAAATCCCTGGAGAAGATGAGTCAAAACCAACTATCCCCCTGAAAAAAAATAGTCACTTGCCCAACTTAGCTCCTCGCACCGTCGAGACCCTACACTCAGGTGCTTGAAGGCCTAGAGAATTTATTCCCCGGACAACCTTTACAGGAGAAGTTTGTCGGTACCCCGGTACCTGGTGACAACTCTTCATCTATTGATGAGACTGGTCACAAAGTCCCGTCAACTGAAACTAGCGCTATAAGGAGGGCATGAGCTCGTCCCCTTCAAAAGATTTCAATTTCACACCGCCCGAGGGTTCCCCAAGATATAGTTTTAGGTATAAAGATTTTAGAGGGATTGGGTCTTTTTCACCCTTACATTTTAAAAGAATCCTTTGATCAGCCTCTAATACCAAAAATTTTGTTGAAATCGAGCCTCCTGCTTGGAAGAAAAGGACCCCAAAATCCAAGCAGCCAACCAACTTTATCTATCAATTTTCTACACCTCAGAATACCCAATCTCCTCAGATAAGCTCAGGGACTAATGCTCAACCTAGCCAAAATCTAGCAGCCCCAATGGTAACTTACTTTGGTAACACTGGGTCCCTAATGGGGAAGTTCCCCGGCGCCACCAACGATCTTCCTTCGCATCTAGAGAAGATTTGTCCTAGATATGAGCATATAGGCCCCAAAACTATAGAATAACATCTTCAGGCCTATAAAGATGCCATGAACCGGCACTGGGTACAACATCAGGATGTTGTGACCCAGATGTTCCCTCTTTCCTTAGGAAAGAATGAGTTAAAATGGTACCTCAACTTGCCAACCAACTCTATCAACAGTTGGCAGGATATGGAATATGCCTTCCTAGCAGCCTTTCACGTTCATGTGGACCCAACGTGGTCTCATAGCCAATTTATCTCTATCAAGAAGGAACCAAACTAACCTCTCACCACATTCAACCATCGGTTCCAACGTGCCTTGAAGTGGTACATGTGCCCCTTCATCCCATCCACTGACGTCACCATCCAGACATACCTGAATGCTCTAGATCCCATTGTTGCCACTCTCCTTTAGAGAACCACTACTGCTAATGACCAGGATACTTTGGAAAAGGTTTACAACCTGGCCCTGGAGTTATCCCGCGGTTTGAGAAATGCCCTCAGTGGGATTGGGTAGAGCCTACCATTCAAAATAATACCCAACAGAACTTCTTATGCCTGGGGATACAACCCCAATCCAGCAATAGGTGCCCCAACGATGGCTATGGGCCCACCATCACCAATAGACCAGTAGACCTGGTATATATATACATCGCAAGCCCAAACAATACCAGGTCTAGAATTCATTCCTTGGAACCAGCCACAGCAAATGTAACAACCCTTGACACAATTCTCTGAAGTACCTTTCTTCCAGTCGCCCACGACTGGAGGATTGCAGTCCTTGACTCCGGGAGCTGCTACCACCTTCCTCGGGAACCAAACACAACAACTGTCACATTGTGACATGAATGCCCAATTTTTTGCTAAGGTTGAATCCCTCCAGTGATTGGTGTCCTCCTTGACTGTGGACATGGGACAGCTAAAGGTGGGGCCTTTCGTGCCTCACAACTCCAATTCTTAGAGAGGGAATGTTTTCTCTAGACAATGAAATACCAACTCTGGAGGAAGAAACTACAACAACGGGCCTCAACCCAATCAACAAAAATGGAACAATAATGAAAACACTAGAGGTCCTCCTCCGAACTAAAATACCACTCAGGGCGGTGCTGGACTTAGTCATTCTGCACAGCTTGCAGAATTCCACCCCCTGACCAACTGGTGTAGATTGCATGACATTGGCTCCCATTCTGAGGTGAAATGCACCACACTAGAGAAGATCATCATGATCTCCCAGTCGGATAGACAACAACTTGTCAATCCTACTCCCTCAGAATCATCAGCACAAGAGCCCACTCACAGTATCTTCATGTGTGAGACTTTCTTTTTTGGGACAGATGAAGAAGACAAAGAAGAGCCCAAATTACAGGGGTTCTTTGATGAATCTATCTTGGCCTTTGAGGCCAATGCCTTCACCAGCCTATGGACTCCCTACAACACTCAGAGTCAAGGTGGCAAAGGGCTAGTTTATATGCCAACGCCTCCCAAGAATACCTCTCCCCAGGATAATACAATTGATCGCTCATTCCCGCTGAAAGGACTGGCTCTAACTAAGCTAAGGATCCAACCGAGGGAATCCAACTTTACCTAGGGGAAGGTTTGACATCACCAAGGTGTTAGAGAGAACCACCACCTCCATGACCTTGATGGAGGTTTTGTTGAATTGTCCCAAGTAGAGGAAGTCCCTTCTGAAGCTCTTGGGAAACCTAGAAGTCGTCAGTCATCTACCAAAGGTTGTCACATTTGACGATGCTAAATTAGCTATCTTCCAAGGAAACATAGAGGATCCTCCCTTCCTACTAGGCTTAAACATACAAAGGAAAAACCTATATAATTACCTGGTAGATTCTGGTGCTTCAGGAAATGTCATGCCCTTATCTATATGCCAGAAGCTTGGACTCTTTCCCACACCATCCAAAGGCGCAGTAGTCCAATTGGACAAAATTGTTGTAAAAATGGTAGGTGATCTGAAAAATGTTCAGATTCAGCTCATCCAAGACCCCCTGATATCAAGCATAATAGACATCTAAGTAGTGGACATCCCTGAAACTTAGGAGATGTTGTTAATTCAGAATTGGTATAAGGCCCTTAACAGGTATTTCTCAACGAACTTCTCTCAGTTGTGGCTCCCCTAGGAGGGACAATCAAACCAAATTCGGTTAGAGAGTGAAACTAGGATGAAGCAGGCCCTCACCGAAGTCAGGAGGGTAAATAAAGTCCTATTCTTTGAATATTCTCCCAAGGTGTACCGATCCCTAGAGATCCTAACATTTGATTTCACTCCTGGGGAGGATCCCAAAGTTATTTAGAGAATTTAAGACTTGGACAAAAAATTGAGGTGTGAGGTAAACTCACAGGAAAATATAGCAACTCCTACCACACTCTTGTTTAACACTTGGTGCTGGGTACACTACCAGAAACATTCTAAACTAGAGTGTGAGCCTTGTGTTGCCGCAGCTACCCACCATATAAACACCCTCTGGGAGAAAAAACACAAAGCAGATTCGCCTGGACCCAACCATCAGACTGACAACACACCTAAGGTGCAGCTTGTATAGGAATCCCAACCATGGACTTCCTAGGAGGAAAACCTCACCCATGAACCATCAGAGCCAAAGGAATCACCTCCTAACCCTCCCAAAATCAATCCAAACATCACTTCACCTTCCCATCCCCAGAAAATGAACAATGACCTATGGACCCTGAAGTTTGATGGATCCCAGTCTCAACAAGGCTACAGGGCCAGAGTGGAATAGATCAACCCATGGGGGAAATCCTTCCTTGCATCTTACAGGATACAATTTAACTTCACAAATAATGTCACAAAGCACAAGGCTTTAGTCCTCGGACTCCTGTTTGCATTAAGAAAAAGGATCACCCGCCTCTGGGAAATGGGTGATTCAGAGTTGATCGTAAAACAAGTCCGGAGCCAATACACTTGTCATGACAAAAGGTTGGCCACATATTGCAATCCAGCATGGAACCTCATTGAATATTTTGATGCTTTTTTTTTGGATTAGGATCACTAAGAGGGGGGGGGGG